>CM033469.1:237453791-237538437 GCA_019447015.1 Hymenochirus boettgeri
AGGAGAGGTAAATGAACCAACTTTTTTGCATTAGAAACCAACTTCAGCTTCATTATATAATTCTAATTGTATATTACATCATTCCCCATTCCCCACCTAAGGTTAGTCTCTCCACCATTTATTCAGCATTTGTATAACTTGTTCTTGTGCTATGATTTCTAACAGGAATATAGCTAGAAGGTAAGCTTTATGCTAGTTATATTATTATCTACAATAGGGGACATTATGAAAGGAACATCTATCTGTCTCACACATTACTGGGCAGCAACAAGATCCCCTTCACTCTTCCTTCCATAAAAAATCCAGATCAAAATCCTCACCTATATATGGGTGTAGCTACAACTCCCAGCATTCCCTGTCAGCACTCTGCTGTTGTACAATGCTTTAAAAGTCAATCATCTGGTGGTCCACATACCTGCAATAGTTATAGCTGAATCTCATCAAATGCTATTAGAGTCAACCACATCCCATAGATCATTTATGGCCAGAATGATTTCATTTTTTTTCTTTTTGTCTTACACAGACCAATGAAATCACATGACATCTGTTTCTATGCAGACACTTGTTCTCTGGTCTGCTCATGCATAGGTGCATGTTCAGATAGAAGATTCAATGTTTCATACTTTGTTCTATGGGAGATTGTTCCTTTGCTAGCTCTGACTTAAACCCCTGCATTTCCAATCAATCCTGCATTAACTGGGGGTTTTTTTTACCCACTGATCTCTGCAAAACCTACAAAGATAAAGTTGAACATAAATGTCTGTATTCCTATTCACAATGGCATCCTGTATAGGATTCTACTTACATTAAAGCTGTTAATAACTCAATATTTACCGAGCCAAAAACACAGTAATGACAGGTACACACAGTAACGATAAAACGATGATACTGTCGGATCCGTAATTTGCTAAGGCGCCAATCATAGGAGCAAAAGCCGGTTGAATCCCTCCTGCTTGACTTCCGTGTCTGGAAAAGGCACAGAAGTTAAGCAGAAGGCAGCAGGGGAACGAAGGCTGGTAAGTACATGTGGGAACAGCGGTGAGTGCTATAAACTTCGCAAGGTCAAGGATTATAGCCATTTTGTGCCACATTATCAAAATTTAGTTTGGGGGGTGGACATACCTTTAAGCCAATATTCACACCCGGGACCACTTTGGGTGAGGCTGGGGTTCCGTGCCACATATAGTGATTTAACCTTTGAAAAAAAACAGTGTATTGTTCATTTGCTGAATCAGAAACTAGATTCTGCCTTATCGTAAATAATACAGGATAAATTGAGCTACGTACAGGCTGATATCACTGGACACTGCTTAAGCCACATTATCAATGATTGCTGTGTTCATTACCTTGTACTACAGTCAGTAGCCGGATTACCCCTCTTTCTGCTATTATCCCAATAAAAAGTTGCAGGTCCTTAAAGGGAAACTACAGCCCAAAAATAACTAAACATTTTTAACAGCATTACCCCCAAAACCCCACTTTCTTTTTAATCTTACCTTTCTCCTATGCTGAGTTATAAGTACTTACAAACAGCTGATCCCCTGTAGGATGTCCCACCTCAACTCATCTCATCTGTTGCAAGCTGGTTATGAGCTTGCTCAGGAGCAAAGCGCACTCATAAATGCTTGTTCGTTAATGTCTGTCATTCATTAATCATGCCATGACTGAGAGTCATTTCCAGAAAGACAAGGAGGACACAGTGAGGGATAGGTTGTGTGTAAGTTCCTATAACTCACCGTGGGAGCGTTGGAGAAAGGTAAGGTTAAAACAAAAGTTGGATTTTGGGGGGTAATGCTTTTAAAAATGTGTAATTATTTTGGGGCTGAAGTTATCCTTTAAAAGAGAACTATAGAACTATAAAACTGTTTAAATAAAAAGAGTCAATGAGGTAGGACTTTTAATTCCTAACTCCCAATATTGTTTCTGTGAGGAGCGCCAGCACAAAGAAAACTACTTCTGCCAGACTTTGTCATGCTTTCACTCTATTTTTTCGGGTAGCCACAGGGCTTTCAAGGTACGAGACCGGCCAGACACTTCAAACCGTGAATATCTAAAACGAGAGAGCTAATAGTAAGACTCCTAGGATTCACCGGTGTGAGGATGAGAAAAATGTGGTGCCACTGGTTTCCATATGTTTTACAAGACTTGCACTCGTTGACACTATACAATCAATGATGTTTACACAATTTAAATATATGGCTATAACATGTACCAATCACTTCGACGAGGGGGATCACTCTAAAATATTATGCTACAGAGACGAGGCATTTGGATAAAAACATTGAATACCATCAATCCCTCAGGGACTTAATGAAATTCTCATATAGAAATTTTTTTTGAATGAACGTTAAAGGGCATGGCCACCCCCAAAACTAAAATTTACCCATTCCTGGCCATCATCAAGTAGTTTTAAAAAAAAATCCTTACCTTCATTTCCTGCTCAAATAGTTTCCGCCCCCCTGCGTGCCCCTCCAAAGTCCAGTAAACTGCGTGTAGGAGCATTTGTGTACTATGCTGATGCCCTGAGACTTCCCCCTCACCTCATCAAGGTTGAGCATGCTCAGTGCCGCCCTCCCTGCTCTCAGCCAATCACGGACGCGTCTGCTCTGCCGGTCCCTCACCCTGCTTTCAATTCCATGCAAGCAGAGGGCCGAACACTTGGCAGCGGAGGAGAGATGGCAGTAAGTAAGAATCGGGGGGACTTTTCTAAACAATTATATTAATGCGGTTGGGGCGGGGAGCATGCCCTACCACATATCAAAAGTTAAATTTCGGGGTGGACATGCCCTTTAAATTAACAGCCTAATAGTATTGTTATAAAAGAGGTGATAGTAGCAATATAAGCAATAGTGGTTATAAGATTTTTTATTGTCATTTTTGAATGTATATTATAGCATTTTTGATAATAGCAATAGTAGTCTTAGGATTTTATTTAACAATAATTTTATATATTATATAATAATCATGTTGGAATATTTAAAAGGTAACACTAATTTTAAAGGTAACACTATTTTAAAGGGAACATAAGCACTTTAATGGGTATAATAGCACTTTAAATGGAATAACAGCACTTTAAGAATATTTAAACACTTTATAAACAGTGATATATTTTAGATAATAATACACAGAGTAAGGAATAATAATAGAAAAATTGTTGTTTATGTGTATAATTAGATGTTGTCACTAATAATGAGAGGAGGATCACCCTATTTAACTTGCACACAGTGTGTTGTATCACATGGCTTGATAAAGGCCCCAAGCACAGGGCCGAAACGTTGCCACGATATATCTGAATATCCGGGGTGTGATCCAAATCACATAATACAAGATTCAAAGATGCACTCCATAGGATTTCTTGATAAGCTTAAGTTTATTACAAGCGACTACTTGTAATTAAATAAATTTAAGCTTCTCCAGAAGTCCCATGGAGTGCAGAGTAACATAAAGTTCTTCTCTGCCACCCTCCTGAATCTAGTCCATCTTCATTCACATAGTAACATAGGGTTATTCTCTGCCACGCTCCTGAATTAGCCAATCTTCACATAGTAACATAGGGCTATATTTATAAACCCGCAGTATCGCTTTTTAGCAATCCCGCGGGTTAGTTAATATATGATTGCGGACATAAATGTACAACCGCGATCGTACATTTATGACCAAACATTCGTTAATTAACAAACGTTCAGTCGTAGAATACCGTGTGGTAGTAAATTACCGCAATGGTATTCTATGGGGATCGTAAATCTACGATTTCGATATCGTAGATTTACGATTGGTATCACTAATTTACTATAACGATCATAAATTAACAGTCGGTAAACCGATCGAAAATTAACGATTGGTTTAACGATCATTATATTGCCGTTCTCGTAGAATAACGTTAGTTATCTTAAAATAACGATTGTTATTTTACGCCGACTGGTAAAAAAACTATAGTGACCTTTTATAAATATGGCACATGGAGTTCTTCTCTGCCACCCTCCTGAATCTAAAAAAAAAAAAAAAAAATTATAACACAGTAGTGCTCGCACAGAGTAGAAACACTCTAAATAGAGTGGTGGGTGCACATGTCCAAAATCCACATAATGAAAAACTCAAGAATAAAGCAGACTAGGCACACCACTATGTTCAGTGAATAAAAGTCCCTTTATTATCTTACAACTGGGAATAATGTGCATATACACAAGACAAATTAAAAACACTTAAAATCCACTACACATACCATCCGCCATGATATGACCCTATATTCAGAACTCCCAGGCTCTAATAGTAACACAGCTCCCCCTTATGTCTAAACACAACACAAGAGATCATACTCATCTGTCACCAGTCACTAACAGTCACCAGTCCACGGGGGATCAGAAGCGGCATAGTGGCGCAACTTCAAAGCCAAAGTAGAGAGCGGGTCACATGGGGAACAAGCGGTGGGTAACGCTGGACGCGGATGGCGGATGGTATGTGTAGTGGATTTTAAGTGTTTTTAATTTGTCTTGTGTATATGCACATTATTCCCAGTTGTAAGATAACTTCACATTAGTAACAGGGTTATTCTCCGCCACCCTCCTGAATCTTGTCTATTCAGGGTTCAATCAATATGTTACTGTGTGAAGATGGACTAGATTCAGGAGGGTGGTAGAGAAGAACTCTAGTTGTTAACTAGAAAAAAGAAAGATTAAGTATAAACTTTGAATGATGCCTTTGTGGACAGGAATACAGACAGCTATGTTGAACTTTAACTCTTGTAGTGCCTGGGTAGGTTTTGCAGAGACCACTGGGTGAAAAACAGTTAATGCTGGAGTGACTGGAAAGGCAGGGGTTAAACTCTTCTGACCTTGGATTTACTAGCAGAAGCCAGAGCCAGAAAAGTAACAAACTTTTATCTTTACCTGCATGGTGTCTGCATGTGAACAGATGACCTGATTTCATTGGTCTTTGTAAATCTTTCTTGCCATAATGATGTATACAGGGGCGTAACAAGAGGGGAGCAGGTGGAGCAGCCACACGGGGTCTCGGGTGCCAAAGGGGCCCCATCTCCCAGAAAACCACTGTTGCTGAAGCAGGGATAGGGGCCCCATCATAGTTTTGCTGGAGGGCCCTGTGATTCCTAGTTACGCCTCTCGATCTATGAGATGTGGATGATTCTAGTGATGATGATAACCATCTACCACTTGAAGAGGTTCAACTACCTCAGCAGGTATGTAGACCTCCAGATTTTTGACATTTAAAGGGCATGTCCTGCCCCAAAACTAAAATCTCCCCCACTACTGGCCCCACTGTGTAGTGTTTAAAAATCCTTACCTTACCTCTCTGCTCCAAATTGTTCTCCTGTAATGTCTGCCCAAAGTCCTAGAAAGTGAAGAGTAGGAGCCTGTCTGGGAGCCTACTGACCTACCCTTCCATTTCTGTGGCAGAATACTTAATGGGTAGCTATAGTCTAAAAACAAATTTGGACCAGTAATTAAAAAAGTTAGTTTTTTTAACCCCCAAACCTGACACAGGTACACACACCTACTGACCTACCCCTCCATTACTGTAGCAGCCAGACTTAATGGGTAAGTAAAGTCAAATAAACTAATTTTAACCAATCATTAAAAAAGTTTGTTTTTTAACCCCCAACCTGACACAGATACACCAACTAAGTTACCCATTCATTCATGTGGCAACCATATTTAAAGTGTAATTATAGTCAAAAAACACATTTTGACCAATCATCAAAAAGTTAGTCTTTTATCCCCCAACCTGTCATGAGTACACACACCTACTGACCTAGCTATTCATTCATGTGACAGCCAAATTTAAAGGGTAAGTAAAAAACAACAATGTTTTCATCATTGCCATCCCTTTCTAGTATTAAAGGGCATGTCCACCCTTTCAAACCCCTTTTGATATTTTATAGGTATTGGTCCCCCAGCCCCAAACTCAATAACCTTATATCCAGAAACTCCCCCGATAGTTACTTACCTTACCTTTTTCCCCCGCCGCACAATCCCGGCCCTCTGCTTGCACGGAACTGCAAGCAGGGGGCGGGACCGGCAGCCACGTCTGTGAATGGCTGAGAGGCAGCTAATCATGGACGTGGCTGCCGGCTGCTTAGAACGGCGGAGGAGAGAGGCAAAGTAAGTAACTTTCGGGGGAGTTTCTGGATATAAGGTTATTGCGGTTCGGGCTGGGGGAACAGTACCTATAATATATATAAAGGGTTTGGAGCTAGGGGGAGGGAGACCAAATTGGGTGGAAGAGGGAGGGGGGGGGGGAGACCTGCAGTGCGCATGCTAAACTTCTCCCGGAGGGGAGACTGGAGGCAGTGTCCTATATGGACTCTGCTATCCTCCTGGTGGCCACTTTTTTGGACTTTTGGGGGGGGATTCCGGGAGAACCATTTGGAGCTAGGATGTAAGGTAAGGATTTTATAACACTACAGAGTGGGGCCAGTAGTAAGGGGGATTAAAGTTTTGGTGGTGGATATGCCCTTTAAATACAATATATATATGGTAGATATTATATACAATATATTCTATTATAATTTACCTGCAGGGATAGGGGTTTGTATACTGTATATATTATATTATTAACTACACTAAATATATAGATATTATATAAAATATATTCTATTATATCCTCCCTGCAGGGATAGAGGTTTGTATACTGTATATATATTATATTATTAACTACAATATACCGGTATATAGATATTATATACAATACATTCTATTATAACCTAGCTGCAGGGATAGAGGTTTGTATAATGTATATATTATTTTACTAACTACAATAGAAAATTCAGTGAATTAATCTTCATTTTTACAACAGGAACCCAGAAAAAAAAATGACAGAGAAAGAAATAATTGAGCGAGATGAAAGTGAGATACAGAATCTAAAATACATTATAGCCATTGTTGTTCTGCCTATATGATTGCTTATAGCACTGGCTGGTAAGTCTCCTACCCTGTAACCCTGGTTATATGGTGATGATAATGACCATAATGATCTTTTCGTTATTTTCTTGCAGGTTCCTGTATTACCTGAAAAGGAAGCGACATTACAATATGGTCACAGTCTGGTCTCAAAAGTAAGATTTTCCTTTATTAACTTTACTTTTATACCCCTTTAATATTCCTACCAAATCCTGGTTCTTTTAGTGTGCACACCCCTTTAATATTCCTACAAAATTCTGGTTCTGTTAGTGTGATGGACTTATATACTATACTACTATATAGATCTGTAGAATTCCTGAACACTTCCTGCTTTCACCAGCTTGTAGTCATGTAACCAATCTCTGCCTAAGAAAGTCACCATATAGCATTGTTAAGGGCAGATTAAAGGCAGATTGTTATTCACCAGCTAATTGTTTGTTTGTTGTTACAAGATACAAAAGAGAGAAGGAAGCTGAACCTCCACCACCAAATAAAATGAAATTTGCAAGAAATGTACCAGAACCTGAACCCAGACCTTCTCTAAAAACTAAATCAAAGAAAAAGAGCAGGAAAACCGCAGAACCTGAACCCAGACCCCCATCATCTTCTTCTATTACATATAACACCAATATATATGTATATATATTATATACAATTATTGTTATTGTTGTTATTATTATTATTGTTATTATGGATTTATATAGCACCAACATCTTCCATGGCACTTTACAATTACATAGTCATACATTACATACAGGGTAATAAATGTTATACAAAGTCTTACATATTAGATGCACAGGTAATACATATTATAAGCACACAGAGTGATGAGTTACTTACAACGTTTGTAAGGTTTGTTTTGTTAGTTTGTAAGGTTGAGCAGGTGACTTGTGTACAGGGTGAACAATAAAAAAAAGGATTATGTTAAAATCAGATTAATAAATAATCCAATATATTAAACTTTAAAAGAACTTTGCCTTTAACTTAAAAAAAACTGTTTCCCTTTAAGAAATAAAAAGGGGCTGTTCTGGATAATTGTGCAGCTATAAAAAGTTACGGCAAAGTTCTTACAAACATTGCTGTTTGTGATGGGAATCGGTGTAAATAAATTGGCAGTGGAGTGTGTGAGCCGGTTAAGATCAGGTTGGGTCAGTGAGAGGGGTAATGTCTAGGCCAGGTTATATGGTGCCCGAAGAGGTGGGTTTTAAGTTTACATTTGAAGGTATTAAGGGATGGTGAGTGATGGACAGACTGAGGATGGGAGTTCCAGAGCAGAGGGGCAGCACAAGCAAAGTCCTGAGTACGGGGATGGGAAGAGGTGGATGAGAGGAGGAGATTGTTTGCTGAGCGGAGGTTGTGCCTGGGATGATATTGGTGGATCAGCTCTGAGATATATGAAGGGGCTGTGTTGGATAGTGCTTTATAGGATAGGGTAAGCAGCTTGAACTGGATCCTTTGCGTGATGGGCAGCCAGTGGAGGGACTGACAGAGAGGAGAGGCATTAGAGAAGCGAGAGGAGTAATACATGAGTCGAGCAGCAGAGTTTAGGATGGATTGCGGTGCCAGGCAGTTGTTTGGTAATTTGAGCCTCCTCTGCTCTCTCCTTTGGAAGTTACACCCTGTGATTTCTGTACAGGCTGTAGCTGCTCCAGTTTCTAATGCCCACCTGTCCTTGCATTCCCCGACACGTGTTGGGTCTATCTCGCATGCACAGTAACTCAGTTTTTGTAGCTGTAGCTCATGCTTGCAGAGCCAATATGTTTCCAAACTCTACCACAGAGTCCAAGAAAGTAAAGCATCAAAACCTCATTTCAGACATCTATTACCATAAAAGAAAATACTGAATCCTCCACCACCAACAAAAAGAGATCCTTCCCCTAAGCCTTCAAGGAAATCCAAGAGATTGACTGCTACAGCCTCCATTCTCCTTCCCAGGCCAAAACCACCTACAAGCCAAACAGATTAGAGATAAGTACAGTGCAGTGGAAAAAAAAAACCTCCAAGGCCTCCGCACCGATGTTTTATTGTTGTTCAAACCAAAAATTATTATTTCTAAATTGAAGCTTAAAAACCAGACAACACATACATTAGCCTTTTAGTTCAAATAAACAAACTTCACAACATTAACTGGGTTTCTCACAGTGTGTCCACAAAATATGTAGTAAATATGTAATAAGGAGATCCCAACGTCCTTGGTCTCTGTTCAACCCTTTCCATATCTGTAGGGTCTCGAATGTAAGAGAGTAAGGGCCATATTTATAAAAGAGCGAAAAGTAGCGAAATGTTTTCGCATTCGCTTTTTGCATGGGTTTTCGCCAAAAAGACAGTTAACGCTATTTATAAAGGTAGCGTTAACGAATGGCGAAACCGTTTCCGCGAGCTATCGCTAAACCCTTTTCGCCTAACTTCGCAATGGTAATTTTAGCGAAAAAGGAGCAAAAAGGCATAACGCGATTTATAAAAGAGCGAAAGGTGGTTTTTGCGTTAAAAAGAGCGAAAGATTAGCGCGACCCTGAAGGTGGTGAAAAGTCATTGTTTCAGCGAAAAGGCATTCTAATGGGTAATATGCCTTGAAAAAGCGAACGCGCATTAGAAAGGCGAATGTGCAGTGCAAAAGAAAATTGTATTCCAATTGAGAAATTCTAAGAAGATTGACTAAATAAGACATGGCTGACTTCTTGGTAAATGTGAGGTGGCCATTTTGAACTTGACATCATTTTCTAGTGGGCTTTTCTGGTTTCGAATGGTTTTCACAATGCAGTCTTCTTAGATGCGTTAAGTTTTCGCTGCGATACTTTTCGCTCTTTATCGCGCCCGTTCGCCTTTTTCAGCCGTGAAGTGTGTTTTTTTCGCTTTTTTATAAATAAGGCGAAACGAAGCCCCAAATGGCGCTGTTTTCGCTGCGATGTGCTGCGCTAATTATTTGGGGGAAAAAGACAATCCTTTATAAATATGCCCCTAAATACCCATTGGGCTGGTTGTAAAGATGGAAAATCCTATCCTGACAATAAAGACTACATGGCCATGACCTGTAATATTCTCAGCTGAGTCCATAATGGACTTCTCCAACCTAGAAAGGCCAGAAAAATATTGACCGATAGAGACCCCTTCATATTGAGATAGAAAAAATACCAATAATGGAATTTAGAAAGTGTAGTTACATTTGTGATGGGTGAAGGTTACACAGAGTCTATCCCAACATTAATTAAAATATTATCTGTATCAATTTAATGACCAGTCGGTAAGGAGGAACATTGTCTGTGTGTACAAGGCCTTATACTGTCACAGGGACAGTAACCAATGTCTTGTAGTCAGCCAATAGGCTCTCTGTGCCACGAACTGCATCATGGGAGGGCAAAAGGTTTGCACATCTCATTAAGCTATAACCTTGCTTGTGATCCTGGAAAATCCTCGATATTTCACCTTCCCCCGTGTGTTCCTACATTAAAGCATGTACTAGGTATGGAGAATACAATGCACATTGTCATTGTGGGGTGTTGCATGTCCAATGCACATTGTCATTGTGGGGTGTTGTGTGTCCAATGCACGTTGTCATTGTGGGATGTTGCGTGTCCAATGCATGGTCTCATTGTGGGGTGTTGCGTGTCCAATGCACAGTGTCATTGTGGGGTGCTGCGTGTCCAATGCATGGTGTCATTGTGGATTGTTGCGTGTACAATGCACGGTGTCATTGTAGGGTGTTGCAATGCATGATGTGGGCTTTTGCGTGTCTAATGCACGGTCTCATTGTAGGGTTTTGCGTGTCATTGTGGGGTGTTGCGTGTCGAATGCACTGTGTCAATGTGGGGTGTTACGTGTCCAATGCATGGTGTCATTGTGGGGTGTCTCGTGCCTAATGCATGGTATGATTATGGGGCGTTGCATGTCCATTGCACGGTGTCATTGTGGGGTGTTGCATGTCCAGTGCACAGTGTCATTGTGGGGTGTTACAATGCAAGTTGTCATTGTGAGGTGTTGCTTCAATTCTGTTTTAATGGAAAGATAACATTTACTTTGTATGCCTTGGAACAAACTGAAAACAAACTGTGAATATGACACTAGCGTCTACTTTAGTAAATCTTGTAATAGCAACCAGATTGGATGGCTTAACAACCTGTGCATACAGCTATATAGAAAGTGAGTAAAGGTAGAAGCTGACTACCAATAATTTAACAGCACAGAGATCCTCCAAACAATGTGCATTGAGACAGTGAATATTGTGGTCAGGGGGCGTGGCTCTTTGCAGACTACATGGGCTGTGAGTTGAACTCTTTCTGTTCTCTTTAGATCTGGCAAAGATCTTCCTACTTCCTCTGCTCAATGAGCTTTTTATAAACTTGAATATGTGCAGTGGAGGCAGCAGGGGAAACAGCAGTCAATCATTGGTTGAGATGTGAGAAGCCACAGCCTCGATTGACTGCATGGATGGAGGAGCCAGCTTACTCTGCCAGAATGAAGGTAATAATAATACTTAAAGGATATGTACACCGTAAAAAAAAATTAGGTTAGTGGCAAACTGTGTCTTCAAAACTAAAGTTGGCAAAAAAAATTCTTCTATTCACCCCCGCCTACCTTTATTGCTTCAATCTTGCTGGCTTCCTTCTGGATAATGGCATCTGGAGCTCTGCCCCGATGAGATTTTCTGGCTCCTCCTGCTTCCTTGGCCCCCAAATGTAAGTTCTGGTAGCAACATAAGCGCAAAACCTTGCTGCGTGTGGGTGCGTGACATCAGTGTGCACGCGACATGAAATCAATGCGCATGCACGTGTGTGTGACATCATTGTGTCACAACCAAACACAGAGCGGCATAATTACGTCACTCTCGTGTAGTGTGTGCACTGACGTCACGCACACAGCGAGGTTGCACGTGCGTTGTGTGACTGGGGGCCAAGGAGGAGGAGCCAGGCAATCTCATCAGGGGCTTAGCTTCAGATGCCATTATTCAGGAGGAGAAAGCCAGCAAGATTAAAACAGTAAAGGTAGGCTCTGGTTTTGTTAAACATATACAGGCTCATTTAGCCAGAGCCACTATAGATCTGGGCTAATGCTCTTTTCACGATTCAATATCGCGTTTGCGATCAATTCGAATCAATTCGCTATTTGCTGGCGTTAAAATCCAGCACTAAATCTAGTGCAAACGCGATATTGAATCGTGAGCGGCGGATGCGCAGAGGATTTTTGCATCCAAAGCTAATATGGAGTCAAAGTCACGCTAACCAGAAGCGAACTGGTTAGCGGGACTTTAACTCCATATATTTTCCCTGTGACCTTAAACCCAAATAAACAATTTAATGCTTTATCTGACCAAGAAGATGTGAACTGCAGTTTATACATATATAATTTTTAAAAAAGGGGGTTGAAAAATGGAACAGTTTTTTCTTTGCTTCTAACAGTAAATCATTAATTTTAGTATTTAAACTGTCACATTCCTTCTTCTTGGAAGACGATACTATAATTTATTTGAGACCCAGTTTAACCCAGATATTTACTAATCTAACAGAAATGTGAATCTAATTATTCATAGCCTAGATTTAGATAATCCGCTCAATTCACCACCAGCCGCAGAGCTGTAAAAGGGTTAACGATTCAATATCAATTAGCGAGGCGCTAACAGATATTGAATCAGTTAACCTCTTTTAATCTCCTTGCTTGCGTCAGATGCGCAGGTATTGCAAAAGACACCCATGTTACCACTGCAAGATTTCAATAGTTGCTCCTAGTATTTCATGCCAGGTACAGTAATAGCTTAAGCAGGGGTTAACCAGGTATGGGGGCAAATCTTGTGGAATTTCCTAAATTGTCCTTTGCTGTTATTACAGTTATATAAATAATAAGAGTAAAAAATAAAAATAAATTGGATTATTTAGCCCTTAATATTACAATATCATTTAGAAACTCTTGGTCTAAAGTTCAGCTCTCAGCATCTTCCAGTCTTTGGCCAGATATAGGTATGGACTTCTCAGTGGCTTTATAATGGTTGTGATTACTAATATCAATTTAGAAAATGATATCTGAAAATTCACACGATTTTGTAACCAATCCCTGATATATACAGTATAACCAGCATAACTGTATATTGTATTTATGTGTATCAAACTGTTTTCTTATCAATAAAATGGTGGACTCCAAACATTTTGCTACAGGCCATGCATGGGGTATATGCCAGGGCAAATCATCTCATTTTTAAGGAAAAACTGATTTAGAATTATTATTTAATGTTCCCTAGAGATTTTTCTTCACTTGCTATAGGAGTGTTAGTGATCTTGGGGCTTTCTACTCATAGTTCCTTCATTAAAAACAACATTTCTAGGTTTTTAGATTCATTAAAGTATATAAAACTAGGTAAGTCTACAGTTCATATTTCCTGATTTATAGCAACCAAACTTCTGATTTAAATGATAAATTTCTAACTAAAGTTACTCTTGTGTGAAGCCAGTAAAATCTTTCTCTACAGCAAGCCGAGCGTTTACTATCTGACTTCCTTATAATCCCAATCTCATTGGAACAGATATTTTCATTGTTCTTCCTATTGTGTAGATAGCTACTTCGTATCCCTTTTGTTAAGGCAAATATTGACTTTATGGAAGGAACTGCCTCTTCATTGTGCAAACCCTTCAAGTTCCTCTCTCTGTCTTCATTCCTGATGCACCCAGAAAATGTATATTAGAACTAGGAGGGGGAATTATCTAAAGGACAACTATACTGGAAAAATTCACTTTTTAAAAATGGAAAGTATCTGGGGCAGGGAGGTAGGATTTATTATTCCTGCCTCCCAATATTGTTTTGTTAAGGAGCTGCAGCAGAAATATTTTTCATCTGCCAGGTCATGACTCTGGGCCTTCTTGAATTAAAAATAGTTCTAAAACACTCATGAAGCCTGGCAGAAGCAGTTTCATAACCATAAACTAGGAAAAATATTTTATTAAAT
Organism: Hymenochirus boettgeri; assembly: GCA_019447015.1. Taxonomy (NCBI): domain Eukaryota; kingdom Metazoa; phylum Chordata; class Amphibia; order Anura; family Pipidae; genus Hymenochirus; species Hymenochirus boettgeri. The sequence continues at coordinate 237,467,634 of CM033469.1, forward strand.
TATTTATTATTATAATTCTACCTAATTATCCAGGGAATCTCCCCTTGTTTAACTGTGTTCCCCAGGACAAAACAATATAATAATAATAGCTGCTGGGAATTGTGCACCATCTTTTTACTAACAGCAAATTGGTCCTTAACAATTATATCAAATGCCAGCATGTTTGAGGAATAGAAGTAACTAACAAAAATAGGAATAAACCCCGAGGTAAACATTAGTGGGGAATTTACCTTGGGGACACACAAGTTATTTTTATAGGGTTTATGATTATCAATAAAGTATTTGTGTTTTTTTATAGCACGTGTTACTTAGGTCATTTGGTTTAGATTGTGAGAGGTCTGCCAGTTCGGATATATAGTTTATATATAGTATACAATTGTACTGCAACAATCTGTTTCATTTTAAACAAGATATAACTAATTATTGTAACTTTTTAATAATTTTCAACAGCTACTTTAAAGAAACAAAATACTTTACTATACAGAATTTACAACAGAATTTCTAAACTGTTCCAAGTCAGAAACCTCTTAAAATGTGAAGCATCCAAATCAGCAAATAGTTTGGAATAAAGAGATGGAACAGATTTCCAGGACATTGTCTGCCCCCTACTGGAAATTACTGGTGACAACATAATGTCCAGATGCCGCTCTGGGGTTTTGGAATTTAGCGTTTTTTTTAACTATTGTAAATATTTTACTAAAAATAAAATATGTAAAATGGCAATGTGGTTTATTGTGTTTTATTTTACCACAATCTTCAGCTAATCATCATATTATTCAATCATAATATTTTGTATAGTAGAGGGGGATACAGATATAAATAAGAATTATATACATGAAGATTAAAGAAAAAAGGACAACAAGATGAAATAAGAAGATTATGGAGGTCATTCTACTAAGTGAACCCCTTGTCTCACCCTGTGAGTCTGTACTTAAGTCTAAAAAACAGCTCTGATATATATTAATAGTTGATCTCTAAGGATGTATGTGTCCTCTTGGCTCGGTGCATATGCCCCAGGCCCATCACTGGATATATTCAACACACAGTTTCAGGTATATATGCTGATAGGTTAATAAAGACTCATCCCTACTCCTGGGTGGTCCAGGTGCAGCCAGCCCTGAACACTTCAATTGGTTGCAATAGCAAGCAAAACCATAAAGAATAAAGGCACACACTGGCGGAGATGCAATATATTTCGCTATCGCAACCTACGTGTACTCGTTTCCGCAATGTATTAACCACTTTGCTACCGTTTATACATTGCCATTGTAAGTTGCGACCTTTTGCGCCTATTTTAAAGACACCATTGAAGAGGCGTTAATTGTTGCGCAAAAAGCTAGTCACAAAATTTATCGCAAAAATGCAGGCAGTGCAAAACCTTTGATAACACGTTAGTACATAGGTTAGCGCGATTTTAGCACTTATTTTCTCGTAGGATGGGATATTGCATCTCCCTGTCTGTTTGAGAGGAAGCAGCCGAATCCTAATTAGTTAAAACATCATCTTTATTGGGCCTTGTATGACAAATACAAACACCATCCCTAACGCGCTTCAAGTGTGTACCACTTTAACTCATAGGCCACACCCTCACCCTTCCTAGTGGACCCAACATCCCAGTTCACTAATGTAAAGTTTACCAGACAAATAGTTCCTACATTTTAAACAGGGAAGGGAACAGTTAGTTACAGGAAAGTTTTTATTTGAAATACAGGAAAACATAACATAAGCCTGTAGAATAGGAATGTTTACCCACAGCCAAGACTTACCTTTGTCCACAGTCCACCCTAACCACACACCACCACCACTGCTACAGACATAGCAAGGCCCACCCTGCCACCCAAGCAACACATACTGTACAAGGTGCAGGTTATTGCAGATTTTGACACGGAAGAACAGCAAACATATTCTTATAACCCAAATTTTTATGTTATTCAGCCCCAGTTACAATTCTGAAAAATCAGACATATCTCTAATACAACACAGGTAAGGGAATACCCAGTTATTATCACCTTTCCTCAATTATACATACATCATTTACTCATCATTACGCATTATACGGCAGGAACAATGGCTTAAACAAGTTGGGGGTGGCCATTATAGCCCATCCCTTTGCGTTCTAAGGCCCTGTAAAAAAAATCAGCACTCTCAGGCACCATTCATTATACCAATTCCTATACCAATAAGATCTAAAGATACAAACGTTAACTTTGCTTTTCTATTTACGTTTTATCTGTATGAATTCATTGCTAACATATAGTGATGCAACTGAGAATGTTAATGTTATTTAGAATCTGAATGACTTATAACTGGAAGGGAGTGTTAATCCAGGTAGTATTTATCCGACAGATCAAGGTTCTGGAGAAATTACTAAAGCTACTGACGCCATGGGTGCTGCTTACTCCAGCAGATGGGAATCTATAACACATAGAAACATTTGTTTTCTTTATGTTGCCTAATTGACTGACTCCACATGGCAGAGCTACATTATTGATTGATTGATCAACTAATTTAGCAGACTACAGTGGCTACATGTTTAAGTGGTGTGCAAAATCACTTTTAAGTAACATTGGTTAGGAAATCTTTTAATTAGCATAAAACACTTTACAGTCATTATCAGCTGTGTGGGTTGATACACATCGCCCATTCAAATAAAACTTTGAGGCTGATGCAAAAGTTTGCTCATGCTTGTAATTTTCAGCAGCCTATCAGATGTTAGCTATTTATTGGATTAGTGCAGGTGGGTAACATCTGATGGGTTGCTGCAGGTTAAGCAGGGGTAAACATTTGCACCCATCAGTCCCTTTCTTCCCTTTAGAAGGCTGGGTATACACCATGCAATTTTTAATCCCGATCAACTGATAGTATAGGGTATCGGTCGATCAGGGCAAAAAAAAAAAAGCATTTGTTTTTGGCTGTCCAAGACCATCGTCTAATCATTTGAACTATGGACACGTTGACCGCGTCTATTTTTACCATTACTGACCACTGGCTGACCAGCCGGAAGTGCCTTTAGCATCTGCCCATGTGTACCCAGCTTAACACAGTGCCTATGCTTGCATTTTTGTGTGTACCATTTTTAACCTGTGTGCGCAGATTTGTAGAGTGGAGTGCACTTGCCTACATCTTAGATACTACAACACTGTATCAAATGTACAATTATATTGCATTGTCATAATATAACCTTGTTATATGTTATGTGAATAGAGACACAACTATTGGCTGAGATGAAATAATCATATTTAAATACAGAAATCCTAAACTTACAGCCTCTGTTATATTCAATTGCCCAACTTCCTCTAACACTGCCAAGGGCCCGAAGACAGGAAAGTTCTGGAGAGAATACTGTTTGGTTATTAAGAGATATTTTTTTTTTGACACACTAGAGTATTTAGGTTTGTATTTTTTTCCCAGTGATTAATCTGATCTTCAAATACATTGGGCGGTTTACTTAAATTTTAGGAACGAAGGCAGCAATATATATTATCATTACGTCAAATCAATAACCACTTATTATTGCACTAGAAGCAAATTATTTAGCCACCCGAGGATGTAGTAATGATTGTTGTGGATGATCTCACTTTCATCTGAAAACCCATTCAAGACAAACATTAAAGAAACTCATCTAATTTGTGAAATGAAAACAATCAATAGAAGTAAAATACAGTAACATCTGTCAAAAGATATTTACCGTTCTATCCTAGGAGATTGATTGTCTGCATATGTAGGAAATAAAGTGTAAATAAAGATCACCCAAAGTCAACTCAGTCATACTTTGAAATCAAGCAGCACAATGTACAGTACGTGCCATCCTGCTTACAGTAAATCAGGTTAAAATCTACTTTATATTAATGATTTCCATTGGGTTTTATATTATGGTCACGGCATTTTAAATAAGACTGAGTCACACTACAGTGCACATTAAAGTGTTGTGTATTTCTGTGCGCATTAACCATCCGCTTGTATTTGCTTTTACATGCGTTTGCATTTCTAAGGAGAAAATGGCTAAAAAGAAATTCTAAGTAACAATTGAGAATATGCAGCATCAGAGGAGTCTGAACCCATATCTCCTGCCTCCAGTGATCATGGTCAGTTTTCATTTCCTTTTCGCTTTATTTTGTTTTATTTTGCTATGTTGTTTCCGTTTTGTGCCATTACATGTCGTTTTAGGTGTGTACTTACCTTGATTTTATGTATATGATAATTATCTCTGGTGAACGACGTCTGACCGAACGCAAATATGCATGTGATTATTGTCCGAATCGCCCGTGTACGCACGTTCGCCGGTCATTTGTCGTCTGAAGTATCGGATGTGTGTACTAGGCTGTCATGAAATACGTAAAGCTAATTCTTACCATACCCCTACGCCCACTTTCTCTCACCTTCCTACCCTACGGCACTGTGCATGGTGTACACTGTGGACGCTGTTTTTAAAAGTTCTAATAAAAGAAAGTTTTTATCCAATTAGCGTGGTTATGACCTAATGGATAACGGCCGTTAGCTAGAAGGCTTTTGGATGTGGAGCTCCGCTTGTGGAAGGGGTAAGGGTTAAGCTCCCAATGTTGATATTCGATATCTCCGGTCTCTTTCTTTGTATTTAACTGCAGTAGCCCAGTAAAAAGTAAACAGCTAATTGGTTGCTGCAAATTAATTACAAACCTTTGCACCACATATGTATAAACCCCTTAGTTCCTTATGATAATACAGTACATGGCTGCCTTCACTCATTTTATGGCAGCAATTGTCGAGTTTTGCTCATGATTCAGCCATCCAGTAAATTTTAGCAGGTAAAAAGACTTAAATGATATAAACTTTTTGGTGATGGTAAGTGGCAAACCAACAGTCTGGAATGTTGCCTTAAACTTAAACATTCTGACATTTTGTCGCTTCCCCAAAGGGCAAAGAAAGTGATGACAGCAAAATGTTATCTGTGCATCTCAGTGGGAAGCACCACAAATAAGAAGGTAAGTATATTTATAAATATTCACTTTTGGAAAGTTAATTAAGGCAAGGTGCTGGATTGCTGCCAAATGTTTTTTTATTTTCATTCACCTTTAATAGAAGGGAAAAGACATTAACAATCCACATCTTCATGTAAACTGTAGCAATGCTGGTGAACTTGTTTAATATGACCACTGTGAAGGTAAATATAACATGAATCTCCCCCACCCATAAGCCTTATCATAGGTTTAAGAAAGAATGACATCTAATGTTGCATTGGGTGACACAGAGGTGATGTCATTTTGTATTTTCATATTACATCTATGTTATTGTTTAATGCCCCATTGTGCTGCTGAGTTTAAACTAGCAATGCAATAAACCAACCCAACTTTGTATGCTGACCCTGCCTTTTAAAAACCTCTGAATTTGAAGCTACTTTAATTTACTGCCTTGCAGATTGTGATTATAGATGGATTTGAAAAGGTCTTTGCTAAAGCAACGAGCTCTCCCCTGGATTTGTTACTGAAGCGTGTTCATCCAAAAGATCAATATACTGCGACAGGATTGGCCTGTCAGCAGTGTCTCTAGAGGACTTGCTGTTCTGCTAAGGAACTTTCCCTGTTTCCTCAAAACAGTTCACGTAGTTCATCTTCCTTTGTGTTGGAATTTAGGTCTTGCTATGCTCTGAGGAAAGCAGCGGTACCCTTTACAAGAAAATAGATATTCTGTCAAAAAAGGGGCTACGTAAGTTAACAGCCAACAGGATTCAGAGCAGGAGCTATTTTTATTGTTTCACGGTGTTATTTAATGTTCTTGTGTAATTAGTTTGACAGGACACCGCTGTTCCCCCCAAAAAATGGATGTCTTGCAGGTTCAGTGGATGAATTGATATACTCTAAGTTTTCTAACTTTGGAAATAAAAATGTTTGGAACAAAAACACATTCCTATATATACTTCATAATTGTAAATGAATATAGCTAAGGCACATTCCCGTGGGCATTTAACATATAGAGTGAGTAGAAGCTTACAGTAGCTAGGAGACGTGAAAAAGCGGCACCATTTAGTCTTAGAATGCTGAGAAGCCCAGTGGCTGTGGAAAGGGAATGTCAATGTTGTGGAAAAGACAAAGCGTGCTATCATTATGGTTGCTGGTTTTAAATATATAAGTTATAATGCACCCCTTACTGTGGTTCTATCATTCTCTATATGGTCAAGGAACTCCACAGTGAAATAATATTCTTTTGTCTCAGTCTGGGAGATTAAGAGCCGTGCTTGCTCTGGGCAAATCTCCTGGAAGAGATCTACCCGAGGCTGCACAGTTCTAGGTGAATCTCACCCACACATAAGTATTAAACACCAGCTATGTGTGCACAGACATGCAGCCTTTAGTAAATAGGCTTGCCTTGGCTGTGGGAGTCTCTCTACAGATACTCGTGAACCTGCTGCTTTCTGACTCTGATTTCTTCCTAACCCTTCTGTACCTCACTCTTCTGTTTGATTCTTGTGTATGACCTTTGGCTCCATTTCCTGACTTTGCTCTTGCTTATCCTAGTCTGTACCTTGGCTTCAGCTGCCCCGTGTCCAGCTGGTTCTGTGACCTAGCTGGTCTGTTTGTTTTGGAGTTTTCAAGTATTCCTGATACCAGATAACTTGCACTCCAAGTCTAGGGGACAATTGTCCCCGTTGAGGTGCAACAGGCCTCCCGGCAAGCAGGGGCTTGTCTATTGGTGAAGCGAGTGGTTGTAAATTGGGGTATCTGGGCTAAAGGAATACTCTGGGATCCAGAGCAAAACATCTGCATTATGGGAATTTACCGGATTTGAATAAAAGGCAGATTAGGTCATGAAGAGACTAGTCATGTGAAAATGGCCATAAACATTTTTTTGAAGAGATGACTGGCTGAGAATAAAACAAATTTGACATTAACTATAATCATAGAGGAGGAAGAATGAATCAAGAAGGTTCTTTTTTTCTACGCTGTTCCATTTTATTCTTCCCTGTTACACCAACCAAAAAAGATTTTGTCAGTTGATACATAGTAACAAAGTCTGGCCTGATGTAAATGGCCAATTGTAAAACTCTTTTTTCAGAGCTATATAATAAATCCCCTGCACCAGCCTGCCAAAGTTGGACTTATGGTTCTGGTTTTGCCCTACCCCTCTCTGTTTGAGGCATCTCCAGGACTGACCCATGGGAAGATGTGCTGCTTGCAGAGTGTGTCTTCCCATTAAAAAAGCCCTGGACTATGGGAGGGGTGGAGCCAGACTCAGACCACAAGTGTGACTTAAGCAGGACCATGTGGACATAACCTAGCTGTTTAGGGCCTTACCCATTGGATGGTTGGGAGATTAACAATCTGCGACATAACCTAGCTGTTTAGGGCCTTACCCATTGGATGGTTGGGAGATTAACAATCTGCTCCACTGCAATGCATCAATACATCACATTTTTTTTTCACATGCATTGTTTTCCTTCAATTATCCTTATATAGAATCTAATGCGTTCCAATAATGTTGATCACATGTGTTTAAATATCGGACAGGTACAAAACTAATGCAATGAGGCCAACTGCATCAAGAAAACATTAGTGTGTGTACAGATCCGAATTCCGGCAGTGCGGCCACATTGATAGAGCATGGTAATGCGCATGATGTGTGCAATCATAACATAGCATGTTTCATGTACATAACCATGCATTTGAGCTGTGATTCCATCAGTAATCCGTTATCAGAGCACATGCCTTCCAAAAATGGATCACATCGCATACAATGTGGCCCCCCAAATTGTAATGCACTGGCAAAATGGATTCTCCCGTATTAATCGATTGCAAAATTTCCTGCAGTTTATTCTTGTCATGATAACATTTACCTGCAGTTTATTCTTGTCATGATATCATTTACCTGCAGTTTATAATTGTCATGATATAATTTAACTGCAGTTTATTCTTGTCATGATATCAATTACCTGCATTTTATTCTTGTCATGATATCATTTACCTGCAGTTTATTATTGTAATGATATAATTTACCTGCAGTTTATTCTTGTAATGATATCATTTACCTGCAGTTTATTCTTATCATGACATCATTTACCTGCAGTTTATTATTGTCATGATATCATTTACCTGCTGTATATTATTGTAATTATATAAATTACCTGCAGTTTATTATTGCCATGATATAATTTACCTAAAGTTTATTATTGTAATGATATAATTTACCTGCAGTTTATTCTTATCATGATATCATTTACCAAATCAACAAGTATTGCACATGACTCTCCAGGTGTATCCAGTGAGCCCACCCCTTTCAAATGCTCCGGCCTTGCAGTCAACAGATATCCCTCGTATACAACAAGTAGGAAGAGGACTGTGATTCAAACTGCAAACTGTTTAGTTTATTGCGACATGTTTTGGGCTTGCAATTAGCTTGAGAAAGGGCTCATTGCAAGCCTAAAACATATCGCAATAAACTTAACAGTTTGCAGTTTGAATTACTGTTTTGAGTCCCCTTCCTACTTGTTGTATATGAATGATATAATTTACCTGCAGTTTATTATTGTCATGATATCATTTACCTGGCCAGTTTATTATTGTCTGATACTTTACCTGCAGTTTTTACTTGTCATGATAGTTCATTACCTGCAAGTTTATTATTGTACTGATTTCATTTTACCTGCCAGTGTTTCTTGTCATGATAGTCACCCCATTTTACCGTCAGTTTTTTTATTGTTATGATTCATTTACCGCATTTATTGTCAATGATATATTACCTGCAGTTATTCTTGCCATATATTTTGCAGTATCATGATATCATTTACCTGCAGTTTTTTTATTGTCTTATGATACTTGTACCTGCGTTTTAATATTGTCATCTTACTGAATTTAACCCGTCTTATTTTATTCTTTGTTATATAATTTGTACTGCATATATATTTACCTGATCATTTATTCTGTAATGATGTCATTAAGTTAATTACCACCTGCAGTTTATAATTGTGCCATGATATCATTTTATAACTGAAAGTTTATTTATTGTTAATGATTATTTTTACCTGCAGTTTTTGTTTTTTTTTTTTTTTTTTTTTAATTGTTATGAATCATTTACCTGCAGTTAGTGGCCAGTTTAGTTTCAGTTTATGTATTTGTTCATGATATTAATTTACCCGCAGTTTAAGTTATTCTTTGGTTGGCGATCATGATAGATAATTATTTACAGGCCGCTTTATTAAGGTGTATGGTTTATCTAGTGTCATCATGATATAATTTAATCTGCTGTTATAGTATTTGTGTAATATATAAATTTAACCGAGTTTTATTATTGCCTGATATAATTTACATAAGTTATTAGTGTATGATAAAATAATTTTTACCTGAAGTTTTCCGATCATCTGATATCATTTACCAAAATTCAAACAAAGTATGCACATGGGACTCCTCCAGGTGTTATCCCGTGAGCCCACCCCTTTTTTTTCAGTTCTAAAATGCTCCGGGCATTCCTGGCCTTGCAGTCAACAGATATATCCCATGTCCCTTCGGTATACAACAAGTGGAAGAGGATCAAAAAATGTTGCTTCAAACTGCAAACTGTGTAGTTATTGCGACATGTTTTGGGCTTTGCAATTCGCTTGTGAGATTGAGAAAAGGAGAGAAGAAAGGCTCATTTGCATTTCATGTGAGTGAATGGTGCTGGGAGTGTGTGCATGATTTTTATTGTGTGTATGCATGGGCGTGAATAGTGCTGTGTGTGTGATTATCATTGCATGTATATGAATGGTGCCAAGTGTGCATGTGAATGACTGCATATGTACGTGTGTGTGAATGGTGTTGCATGTTATAAGATGTGTATGAATTGTGTTGTGTGTTAGTGTAATTGTCATTGCATGCGTATGAATGGTGCTGTGTGTGCATCTGATTATCGTTTCATGCAAGTGAATGTTGCTGCGAGTGGTTGTGATTGTCATTACATGTCTGTGAATGGTGCTACGAGTCGGGGTTTGCGTCGTTGCGTGTGCAATAATGTATAACAGACGCACACCTTCTCTTGATCCAGCTAGTGTCCACAAGGATACTTGATACAAACCACGATATATATATATATATATATATATATATATAAAAGCATTGGTTATGATGGACTTCTCTCAAAAATAATTAGTTTGATCTATGCGTTTCAACTACAGCGTGGCCATCATCAGGATTAGAGGCCACATACACCTTGCTCTTGCGCACAGGACTTTTCAAGGGACACTGGCCAGAAACTTCAAACTGTGACAGTCTCGGGGTATGCCTACCCAATGGTAGCTTAACTATTCTTTCTAAGTACATACAATTGGAAGACTACTGGGAGGACTCCTTAGGCTAAATTACAATTAAATTCTTTTGAAGTGCTACGGATCTGGTCAGTATGAATTACAATTGTGGCCCCCCACCTTCCTCCCACCTGCTGAGTGCTTCCATTTCCATGTGTATTGGACTTTCTTATATTCATATATATATAAAGCAAAAATACGGTGAGCACACCTTTCAAAGAACCAGATGCTCGGGTGCACGCCAAATGGGTATCTATTAGTTCAAAAGACGAGCAGCACTCACGGGAATTGTAAAGTAGAAAAACAGTCTTTATTCACATCAACGCGTTTCAGCCCTGCTCACGGGCCGTCATGACACGAGAGGTTGAAACGTATAGATCAAACAAACAAAAGAATTATTTTTAAGAAAGTCCATCGGAGAGTGCTGTTACCCATGCTTTTCTATCTTACGCATTTTGGTGACACAGACTAGACAGAGTTTGGACAAGTAGGAGTGCCTACTACGAGACGTATATATATACTGTAGAAAGTCAAGACCAGAAGCGGCCTCCAACGGAGAGCGTCCACGCCTCTCCTAATACCAAAAAAAGAGGAAAGAGATGCACAACAATCTTGCCGCTTCAGAAAAATTATATCAGATAAAACAATAATGTCCACCACATAGCCACGTTGCGGGAGCGGGCCCCATTTTTCAAGCTTGGGAAACACGTCGCTCTGTGTGGGGGGACCATTATGGGGCAATTTACCCGAAACACATTACTGGAGATAAAGTCACGCTAATGGTTCCGTAAACAGATACCCAGATAGGGGCTCGGGGTAAATGAGCCAAGAGTGTTTTTTCTGGTCTAGATTTTTTAATGAATTGGCAAAAGTGGTTGCATCTCTTAGAACATATTATTTACTCAAAATGAATTTTGTGCCAGGGTGAGGTACATGTCTGTCTGACAGTATTTTGTTCAGTGCCCACAGCGGTTACGGTACCTATTGCAAAACAATCTCCTCGAATAAGAAAACAAACCTCAGCTTCATGTATATAATTATAATTGTACATAACAACACCATTCCCCAACGTGTTCCTTGTGCTAAGATTTTCATCAGGATTATCTATAAGGTATAAACTTTTACACCAGTATATTCATATCTTACATAGGGGACATATGGAAGTCTATCTGTCTCACATATTAATGGGCAACACAAAAAGATCCCTTTCAATGATATTTAGACTAAGTTTTTAACTACACTCCAGCATCATGTCAGCACTCTGCTGTTGTACAATGATTGAGAGTTGTAAATAAATATTGGTGGTCCATCCACATACTGCTTGGTAGTTATAGCTCAACCTCATTCGTGGTGTGCACATGCAGAAGGATTGCTTTGTCTTTTTCTTTTTCCTATGTGCTACAAAGACCAATGATAACATGTCTTCTGTTCTATGAGACACTTGCTCTGGTTCTTCTCATGCATAGGTGCAGATAGAAGTACAGTGTTTCATATTGTTCTATGGGAGATGATTTATTTGCTTGGCTTGCCCTATGCTACTTAAAACAGAGCGTCAGAGAAATTAACCACGTATTTCCCGTAATCCGCATTAATTTGGGTTTTTTTTTACCCATGATTCTGCAAAACCTACAAAGTTAAAGTTCAACATAATGTCTGTATACTATCCACAAGTTGGTTGGGGGGATTATAGTTTTGGGGGTGTGGGACTGCCTTTAATCCACAGTATCAATGATTTCTGTGTTCATTAACTTGTACTAGAGCAGTAGCCGGAGACCCTTTTTCTGCTATTATCCCAATGAACGTTGCAGGGGTGTTTCGGAGGATTTCAGGGATTACCAGTGCACTGAGTCCCGTAACAATTTGTAACTGGGCTTAAGGACATGCACACACCAACAGGATCCTGTTGTGTAATCCAAACTGTCCTTAAAGGGAATTACAGCCCAAAAATATAAACATTTTTAACAGCATACCCCAAAATTTTAATCTTACCTTTTCCTATGCTGAGTATAGACCTACAAACAGCTGATCCCCTGTAGGATGTCCACTGTCTTTCCGTTGAAAAGGGTAGGAGCTTGCTCAGGCAGCCAGAGCGCAATCCATAAAACGCTGTTCGTAATGCTTCCAGCCCATAATCATGCCATGACTGAGAGTCATGTCCAGAAAGACAAGGAGGAAACAGTGAGGGATCGACTGTGTGTAAGTTCCTATAACTCACCATAGGAGAGTCGGAGAAAAGGTTAAGGTAACACAAAGTTGATTTTGGGGGTATGTTTTTAAAATGTGTGTGTATGTCATTATGGGGCTGAAGTTGTCCTTTAAAAGAGACTATCGAACTATAAACTGTTAAATAAAAAGTTACTTGAGTCAATGGTAGGACTTTTAATTCCTACCTCCCAAGATTGTTCTGTGAGGAGCGCCCAGGCACAAAGAAACGACTTCTGGCAGACTATGTCAGTGCTTCAGCTCTATGTTTTAGGTTAAGGCCACATACACCTGTTTACTCTTGCGACACAGGACTTTTCAAGGGACCAATGGCCAGAACTTCAAACTGTGACAGGTTCGCGGGGGTATGGCCTACCAATGGCGAGTTAGCTCGAACGATTCTTTTAAGTACATCGATTGGACAGGACTACGGGAGGACTCCTTAGGCTAATACAATTACTGTCGGGTGCTAGGATCTGGTCGTATGAATTACCATGTGCCCCCACCTTCGCCCACTGCTGAGTGCTTCATTCCATGTGTATTGGACTTTCTTATATTCAGTGATATTATAAAGCAAAAATACGGTGGCCACACTTTCAAAGACCCGATGCTCGGTGCACGCCCAAATGGGAATCAGTAGTCAAAAGACGAGCAGCACTCACGGGAATTGTAAAGTAGAAAAACCGTTTTATTCCACATCAGCCGTTTTTCAGCCCTGCTCACGGGCGTCATATATATACAAATTATATAGACATATCTATATATATTAAAAAGAGAGTATAGGAGCACTCCTAGGAATTCAATGAATTTATCAACACAAACGTTGCAACGTTCGGCCCTGTCCCAAGCCATGTTGATAAAGGGCCCCAAGCAAATGGCCGACAACGTTGCACTTTGTGTGTTGAATAAATTTCATTGAAATTCCTAGGAGTGCTCGTTATCTATCTTTTTATATGTCTATTTCTAATCACAGGAGCACCAGGTGATTTACCCTACAAGGTTTGAGTGCCACCACCCTGGTTTACTATATAAAATATATACAAGATTCACGTTATGATGCACTCATAGATTTCTGGATAAGCTAAGTATTACCAATGCGACCACTTGTAATTAAATAAATGAAGCTTCTCCAGATAGTCCCATGGAGGGTGTCATATATATCTCAAAGTGTGTGAATCCCAGTGTCAGAGTACGTAAACAATGTTGTTGTGTCAATATATGTATATGTGGAAAAAATAATACAGATTGAGTTAAAGATAACTCATTGGTCAGTAGGCCCTGTTTTCAGGTTTCCTAGTTGGCCAGGTGTCGACACGGAATATGTTGCGCTGAAGTCATGCATAGTGACGCTGTGCACAGATGTCGCTTTTTCCAGACGAGATGATAGTGGGGGACAGTTTATGGCAAGGCAAGTGGTGTAATATGGACAGAAACATCACCCACAAACTTCTAATAGAAAAGGGCTAGTTTCTCACAGTCTGCATTTATATCCAAAGTGACTAAAGGGCATGTCCGGACGACCCAACACTAAACTTATAACCGGGGGGGATTTTAAAATGGTTAAAATGGGTAGTACAAAAAAATTCATACTTACATCTCTACTCTCTTATAGTTACCTGCATGCAGGTTTGGTGAGCTTCCTGGTCCCGTGAGGTTTTCTGGCATGCATAAGGGGAGACCTTCCCTCCTCCAGATCCTTATGCAGGAATCCCTAAACATTAAATCTTTTACTATGTGTAGGGACCCCGCTTACCCCTAGTACAATTACTTTTGTAAAACAAGCCCCAGAAAGATACTTACAGACCTTTGTCCCCTGGATGGTGCATAGCCCAAAAGCCACGCTGGATTGGTGGCGGCTATTCATCAAAGACGCAGCGGCCGCTCCTGCCCTCTCTGCTTCTTCGACTGGCAGAGAGCTAGGAAAAGAGTGCCGGGGGAATTAGGACTGTAAGTAGCTTTCTGGGGCTTTATGTTTAGCAAAGTAAATGGAGGTGCGGGGTGGGCTTTATTTTAGTGGAGATTACACTATAAAGCTGGGAAGCGCAGGCAGCTAAGCTCATTACTATGCATTGTATGTGTGTAGCCTGCAGTAAAATATCATGAGGATTTACGGGCGGCCGCCGCAGAGCTCTTATAACAATATCTGTTAGGCATGACTCTCCCCAGATTGTGGGGCAGCTGCGGGCGGTATCGGAAGAGACAGAGACAAGCGTGCAGCTGTGCAAGCCTATTCATCTGAGGATGCGCGGCTCCATTAGTATTTAATGTCAGGTGATATATGCGGTAAATTCGCCCAGAGCCCGTGAGGACTTGGTAATTCTGCTACAAGAGATTTCGTCCAAGCAAAGGCGCTCTGGGGTCAAATCAATAAGTGCCAATTTATGGTGCTGAGAAAATAAAGGAGCATTTAAATACTACCCTTGACGAATTCCTGATAAGAATTAAGATAAATTCAGAACACAACGACTGTTAGTGGTTCTGCCCGCATCGTTACCTCGGAAAGTAGCAATTAAGAGGAACTGTGGTCCTGTTATTGAAAAACGCCCACAAACTTTTCTCTGTCTACATGATCCTTCTACAATGCTTTAGACACTTGAAATATATTCACAGTCACAAGTCCTGCTTAGATCATCATATAAAGGCGCGGCCATTGTGGTAAATCAACATCACGTTTTTCTGCATAAACGACGTTATTGACTAATTGCTTATAGTCGCGCGAGTATAAGACGATAGGGCGTCGGTGGATTATTTTTACCTGAAAAACTGGGGACTGACTCGAGTATAGCCCGAGGGTAAAAATAAACCAATACTGCCTCTGATTCAATAGTTTGTATCCGTTAGTGGCCCTTTAAATTGAAAACTTGAGTTAGGTTTCCTTGCACACCTTATTCATGGGACTAGTGGTGCGAGATTCTCCACAGTGCTTAACCACTAGCAGAAAACAATTGAATCATATGCACTAGGATGAGGAACGAACTCACTTGTGAACTTTAACTTATTGTGCCATCGGTATGTGCGACATAACAACGTCCCAATCAAGTTGAAGCTTACAAGTGAAGAGTGCCTTCCTCACCTTCAAATTGACCCTAGCTTATTGGGGAATTACTCAAGCACATCCCATAACCCCAATCGTGGTGACTCCACAAGTTTGCAATACAACACTCCAGTATGCTTGGTTTGTCGGAGTTGTACAGGGATATTCATAAAAGGTCTTATTGTTTAAAATGGTGCTAATTTTGCCCCAACCAATCAGATGTTAGTTTCAAATTTAAATAATGATCTAATTGGTGGGGGCAAAATTAAGCACCATTTTAAACAATAAGAACTTTATGAATCTCCCTGGTTTAAAGGTTAAGGGTTTTCTTAATATTAGAGTGGCATTGCTCAAAAACGTCCTTCAATCAATTCTCCTATTGGTATTTCCGCATGGTGGAGGAGGCAATAACGTCGTTCCAACGTCTCCCGCATTACCGTGCACGCTTGTCTCCTGACTGCTCTGTTCACCGACAAGGGAGTAAGTAATGCTGTGCCCCGAGTATAAGCCAAGGTAGGTTTTATGGGGCATTAAAAAGTAAAACTGGATTATACCAAGAATATGACAGTACAATACACAGCCGTTACGAAGAGCTTCTACTGATTCACAGCTCTTTTATACGGCCTGCTCGCTATTAGGGGGTGTGGCTACTCTAGACGCGCGCTGCTTAGAGTACTATGTGTTGTTCTAGCAATATCATAGGTTTTATATAGTTCGTGCACTGGTCTCCTGTTCCGTAAATGAGCTATCGCACTGCAAAAAACACAGATGAAGTCTACTACGAGGTTTATTGTTGCATAGTAATATATGATAATATTTGATCAATAAAAAAATATTTTTTTAAGTGTGATTTATTGTGTGCATGTGTCAATGGTGCTGTTTGTTGCTGTGTGATTGTTATTTATGTGCGTGAATGCGTTGCTGGGAGTGTGGCATGATTTTATTGCATGTATGCATCGGGCGGGAATAGTGCTGTTGTGCGTGATTCTCATTGCAGTATAGAATGGTGCAGTGTGCATGTGAATGACACTGCATAGTCGGGTGGTGTGAATGGTTTTGATGTTATAAGATGGTTATGCATATTGTTGTGTGTTAGTGTATTGTCATTGCTGCGTAGAATGGTTGGGTGTGTGCATCTGATATCATTCATGCAGTGAATGTTGTGCGAGTGGTTGTGATTGTCATTTACAGGTGGGGTGGAATCGCTGCTAGTGCACAGGATACTTGATCAAACACGATATAATATATATATATAACTCTATATAAAAAAGCATTCGTTATGATGGCTTCTCTCAAAAAATATTAGTTTTGTATGATCTAGGCGGTTTTCTTAATACAGCGTGGCCATCTCAGGAGTTGGAACACGCCGGTCCATCGGAGTGCTCTGTACCCAATGGCTATTCTATTTGCGAAGTTGGATGCACACCAGCCTATACAGAGTTGGACAAGTAGGAGGATATACCTAGACTTATATATAGCAACATGTAGAAAGTCAGAAGCGGCCTCAAATCGGAGAGCTGTCCAGCCCTCCAATACAAAAAAAAAGAGGAAAGAGAGAACCACAATCTTGCACTCAAACAATATTTATATCAGAAAAGCAAATAATGGCCACCAAACAGCCAGGTTTCGGAGTCGGACCATTTGTCAAGCTGTGGACACACCGTCGCTGGTGGGTGGAACATTATGGGGCCAATTGACAGAACACATTAATGGAGATTAAAGTTCCCGCTTACTGGTTCGATACAGTTACCCCAGATCGGATATGGGTAAATGAGCCGTATGAGGGTTTTATGGTATAGATTTTTTTAATGAATTGGCAAGAACTGTGGTGCATATCCTAGTACATGAATTACTCAAATGAATTTGTGCCAGGGTTAGGTAATGTCTGGTCTTGCAGTATTTTTCAGTGCCCAAAGCGGTTTTTACGGGCTGTTACCATTGCAAAAACCATCATCCCTCGAATAAGAAACAAACCTAGCCTATTATATAATTTCGAGGGTCATAACAAACACTTCTCCCCAACTTGTCTTGTGCTAGATTTTCATCAGGATTTATCTATTAAGGGACACTTTACAACAGTTATAGTAATATCTACAAGAGGGGACATTAGGAAGGGTCTATCTGTCTAATATACTGAGGCAAACAACTAGATCCTTTCAAATGATATTCCTACTAAGTTTTTTAAACGACAACTCACAGCATGCCTGTCAGCACTCTGCTGTTGTACAATGCTTGAGAGTTTTAAATTATAATGATCTGGTGGTCCACATACCTGCTTGTGGTTATAGTCAACCTCATTGAGTGGTGCACATGCAGAAGGATGATTGTCTTTTTCTTTTTTAGGGGGCTTACAAAGACCATGATCAATTGTTCTTATGTTTCTATGCAGACACTGCTTGGTCTTCTTCATGCATAGGTTGCAGAGAGGAAGTAACAGTGTTCTAATTTGTCTATGGGAAGGTGTTTATTTGATGGCTCTGACCATGCTACTAAAACAGAGGTAAGAGAACTTAAACCCCTGTCTTCCAGTCAATCCTGAATTAATTGGTTTTTTTTTTACCCACTGATCTCTGCAAAACCAACAAAGTTAAAGGTCTTCAAATAACTGTCGTATTCCTATCCAACAGTGGTTGGGCGGAGGGATTTAGTTTGGGGGTGGACATGCCCTTTTAATACACATATCATGATTTCGGTGTTCCTTAACTTGTCCTAGAGCCAGTAGCCGGAATACCCCTTTTCTGCTATTATCCCAATTGAAAAGTTGCAGGGCTGTGTTAGGAGGATTAGGGAATTACCAGTGCCACTGAGCCAGTAAAAATATTGTAAAACGGGGCTTAATCATGCCCCACACCAATCAGGATCCTGGGTGTATCCAAACGTCATAAGGGAAACTACAGCCAAAAATAATAAAATTTTAACAGCATTACCCCCAAAATTTTAATCTTACGTTCCTCTATGCTGAGTTATAAGTACCTACAAACAGCTGATCCCCTTAGGATGTCCCACCTCGTTTATCCTGGTGCAGCAGTTATGAGCTGGCTCAGGAGCAGAGCGCACTTCATAAAGGCTTGTTCGTTAATGTCTTTCGCCATTAATCATCGCCATGACTGAGAGTCATTTCCAGAAAGACAAGGAGGGGACACAGTGATGAGGGATCGCCTGTGTGTAAGGTTCCTATAACGAACCAATAGGAGCGTCGGAGAAAGGGAAGGTCTAAAACAAAAGTTGGATTTTGGGGGTAATGCTTTTAAAAATGTGTAATTATTTTGGGCTGCAGTTGTCCTTTAAAAGAGAAACTTATAGACTATAAAACTGTTTAAATAAAAAGTACTGAGTCAAGAGGTCGGACTTTTAATTTCCTACATCCCAATATGTTTGTGAGGAGAGCAAGCACAAGAGAAACACGACTTCTGCCAGACTATGTCAGTGTTCAGCTCTATGTTTTGGGTAAGGCACATACACCTTGCTATTGCGCACAGGACTTTCATAGGACACTGGCCAGAAATTCAAACTTGTTGACAGTCTCGGGGTATGCCTACCCAATGGGAGCTTCTTAACTATTCTTTCTAAGGAATACAATTGGAAAAGACACTCGGCGGACTCCTTAGGCTAAATTCAAATTATTGTCGAAGTGCTACGGATTGGGGTCAGTATGATTACAAGTGTGGCCCCCCACTTCCTCCCAATGCGGAGTGCTTCCTTTCCATGTGTAGTGGACTTTTTTATATATACTATATAATATAATTATATACAAATTTATATATATATATATATATATATATATAGATAAAAGAGAGATATAGGAGCACTCCTGATTTCAAGGAATGTATTCAACACAAAGTGGCACCGTTTTGGCCCTGTCCCCAAGCCATTGCTTGGATAAAGGCCCCAAGCAAAGGGCCGAAACGTGCCAGGTGGTTGTTGAATAAATTCATTGATGAAATTCCTAGGAGTGCTCCTATTCTCTCTTTTTATTATGTCTATTTCTAATCAACAGGAAGCCACCCCAGGTGATTTACACTACACAGGTTTGAAGTGCCAACACCCTGGTTTATAATAGATAATATAAGAAAGATTCAAGTATGATTGCAACCCATAGGCTTCGGCGATAAGCTTAAGTACACATTACAACGACAATGGTATAAATAAAATTTAAGCTTCTCAGAGAGTCCAAGAGTGTTCATATATATATCAAAGTGTGTGATACCAGGTCAGAGTACGTAACAATGTTGTGTGGCAATTATATGTGAGGGTTAATAAGATGAGTTAAAGTAATTCATTGGTCCGTAGGCCATTGTTGTCAGGTTTCCTAGTTGGCCCAGTGCCGACACGGAATATTGTTTGCGATGAAGTTCGCATAGTGAAGCTGTGGTACAGATGTCATTTTTAGAGACGCGATTGATAGTGGGTGACACGTTTTATGGCAAGGCAAGGTTGGTGTGTTAATAGGCCAGAAAAACCCCCAAAATTTAATAGAAAAAGTTCTCAGTTTCAGTGCATTATATCCAAGGAATTTAACCGCTACTGGTTTTTATCTTAAAATGTGTAGTACAAAAAAATTCCTTATCTTATCATCTCTACTCCTTACCCATTATAGTTTACCGCAGTACACTGTTGGAGTTGAGATCCTTGTCCTCCTGGGAGGTTTCTGGCATGCTGTTTCTTCCCTCCCCCAGATTACTTCTGCATGGCAGATCCTAACAGGATAAAAAAATCTGTACTATGTGTAGGGCACCCAGCTTACCCCGAGCTACCAATTACTTTTGTAAAACAAGCCCAGAAAGATACTTACGACCTTTGTCCCTGGCTGTGTGCATAGCCAACAGCCACGCTGTGATTGGCTGGCGGCTATTCATTCAAAGACGCAGCTGCGATCCTGCCCTCTATGCTTCTCTGACGGGCAGAGAGCTAGGAACAGAGTGCCGGGGGAATTAAGGAGTAAGTATCTTTCGGGGCTATGGCATGGCGTTTGTAGAAAGTAAATTGGCGGTGGGGGGGAACTTATTTAGGGTGGAGCACACTTTAAACGCTGGGATCGAACTGGTAGCTATAGCTCATTATATGCGTGTATTGTAGCCTGCAGTACACTATCTGAGGATTTAAGGGCGGGCCGCAGAGGAGCTCATAAAAATATTTAGCATATGACGTCCCCTAGATCGTGGCAGCTGCGCGAGTATCGGAAGAGGACCATCGTGCAGCTCTGCACAGCCGATTAATATGAGGCTGGCGGACCATTAGTATGTAATGTCAGGAAATAGCGGGTGACTTCGCCCAGAGCCGTGCACCTCTGGTAATTCTGCTACAAGAGATTTGTCCAAAGCAAGGAGCTATGGGTCAATATCCATTAAGGCAATTTATTGGTGCTGAGAAATAAAGATGAATACTAAATACTACCGCTAGCAGGAAGGTCCTTATTAAGAATATGCACATTCAGACAACGGGACTGTAGTGTGGTTCTTGGCCGAGCGTACATATGAAAGTAGTCATTAAGAGGGAACCTGTGTCATGTTATTGAAAGCCCAAAACTTTTTCTGTCGACTGATCATTTACAATGTTTTTAGACACTTTACACAAATATTCCAACCGTCACTCATTTTGCTTAGATCCATCATATAAAGGCGCCGGGCCTTTTGGGTAAATCACACATCCGTGGTCTGCACTAAACGACGTTTTATAATGCCTTAAGTCGACGCGAGTAAGCGATGGGGGGGGGTACTTGAGGTTGAAACGTATAGATCAAACAACAAAATAATTATTTTTAAGAAAAGTCCATCGGAGTGCTCTGTTACCAATGCTTTTCTATCTTACGCATTTTGGTGACACAGACTAGACAGAGTTTGGACAAGTAGGAGTGCCTACTACGAGACGTATATATATACTGTAGAAAGTCAAGACCAGAAGCGGCCTCCAACGGAGAGCGTCCACGCCTCTCCTAATACCAAAAAAAGAGGAAAGAGATGCACAACAATCTTGCCGCTTCAGAAAAATTATATCAGATAAAACAATAATGTCCACCACATAGCCACGTTGCGGGAGCGGGCCCCATTTTTCAAGCTTGGGAAACACGTCGCTCTGTGTGGGGGGACCATTATGGGGCAATTTACCCGAAACACATTACTGGAGATAAAGTCACGCTAATGGTTCCGTAAACAGATACCCAGATAGGGGCTCGGGGTAAATGAGCCAAGAGTGTTTTTTCTGGTCTAGATTTTTTAATGAATTGGCAAAAGTGGTTGCATCTCTTAGAACATATTATTTACTCAAAATGAATTTTGTGCCAGGGTGAGGTACATGTCTGTCTGACAGTATTTTGTTCAGTGCCCACAGCGGTTACGGTACCTATTGCAAAACAATCTCCTCGAATAAGAAAACAAACCTCAGCTTCATGTATATAATTATAATTGTACATAACAACACCATTCCCCAACGTGTTCCTTGTGCTAAGATTTTCATCAGGATTATCTATAAGGTATAAACTTTTACACCAGTATATTCATATCTTACATAGGGGACATATGGAAGTCTATCTGTCTCACATATTAATGGGCAACACAAAAAGATCCCTTTCAATGATATTTAGACTAAGTTTTTAACTACACTCCAGCATCATGTCAGCACTCTGCTGTTGTACAATGATTGAGAGTTGTAAATAAATATTGGTGGTCCATCCACATACTGCTTGGTAGTTATAGCTCAACCTCATTCGTGGTGTGCACATGCAGAAGGATTGCTTTGTCTTTTTCTTTTTCCTATGTGCTACAAAGACCAATGATAACATGTCTTCTGTTCTATGAGACACTTGCTCTGGTTCTTCTCATGCATAGGTGCAGATAGAAGTACAGTGTTTCATATTGTTCTATGGGAGATGATTTATTTGCTTGGCTTGCCCTATGCTACTTAAAACAGAGCGTCAGAGAAATTAACCACGTATTTCCCGTAATCCGCATTAATTTGGGTTTTTTTTTACCCATGATTCTGCAAAACCTACAAAGTTAAAGTTCAACATAATGTCTGTATACTATCCACAAGTTGGTTGGGGGGATTATAGTTTTGGGGGTGTGGGACTGCCTTTAATCCACAGTATCAATGATTTCTGTGTTCATTAACTTGTACTAGAGCAGTAGCCGGAGACCCTTTTTCTGCTATTATCCCAATGAACGTTGCAGGGGTGTTTCGGAGGATTTCAGGGATTACCAGTGCACTGAGTCCCGTAACAATTTGTAACTGGGCTTAAGGACATGCACACACCAACAGGATCCTGTTGTGTAATCCAAACTGTCCTTAAAGGGAATTACAGCCCAAAAATATAAACATTTTTAACAGCATACCCCAAAATTTTAATCTTACCTTTTCCTATGCTGAGTATAGACCTACAAACAGCTGATCCCCTGTAGGATGTCCACTGTCTTTCCGTTGAAAAGGGTAGGAGCTTGCTCAGGCAGCCAGAGCGCAATCCATAAAACGCTGTTCGTAATGCTTCCAGCCCATAATCATGCCATGACTGAGAGTCATGTCCAGAAAGACAAGGAGGAAACAGTGAGGGATCGACTGTGTGTAAGTTCCTATAACTCACCATAGGAGAGTCGGAGAAAAGGTTAAGGTAACACAAAGTTGATTTTGGGGGTATGTTTTTAAAATGTGTGTGTATGTCATTATGGGGCTGAAGTTGTCCTTTAAAAGAGACTATCGAACTATAAACTGTTAAATAAAAAGTTACTTGAGTCAATGGTAGGACTTTTAATTCCTACCTCCCAAGATTGTTCTGTGAGGAGCGCCCAGGCACAAAGAAACGACTTCTGGCAGACTATGTCAGTGCTTCAGCTCTATGTTTTAGGTTAAGGCCACATACACCTGTTTACTCTTGCGACACAGGACTTTTCAAGGGACCAATGGCCAGAACTTCAAACTGTGACAGGTTCGCGGGGGTATGGCCTACCAATGGCGAGTTAGCTCGAACGATTCTTTTAAGTACATCGATTGGACAGGACTACGGGAGGACTCCTTAGGCTAATACAATTACTGTCGGGTGCTAGGATCTGGTCGTATGAATTACCATGTGCCCCCACCTTCGCCCACTGCTGAGTGCTTCATTCCATGTGTATTGGACTTTCTTATATTCAGTGATATTATAAAGCAAAAATACGGTGGCCACACTTTCAAAGACCCGATGCTCGGTGCACGCCCAAATGGGAATCAGTAGTCAAAAGACGAGCAGCACTCACGGGAATTGTAAAGTAGAAAAACCGTTTTATTCCACATCAGCCGTTTTTCAGCCCTGCTCACGGGCGTCATATATATACAAATTATATAGACATATCTATATATATTAAAAAGAGAGTATAGGAGCACTCCTAGGAATTCAATGAATTTATCAACACAAACGTTGCAACGTTCGGCCCTGTCCCAAGCCATGTTGATAAAGGGCCCCAAGCAAATGGCCGACAACGTTGCACTTTGTGTGTTGAATAAATTTCATTGAAATTCCTAGGAGTGCTCGTTATCTATCTTTTTATATGTCTATTTCTAATCACAGGAGCACCAGGTGATTTACCCTACAAGGTTTGAGTGCCACCACCCTGGTTTACTATATAAAATATATACAAGATTCACGTTATGATGCACTCATAGATTTCTGGATAAGCTAAGTATTACCAATGCGACCACTTGTAATTAAATAAATGAAGCTTCTCCAGATAGTCCCATGGAGGGTGTCATATATATCTCAAAGTGTGTGAATCCCAGTGTCAGAGTACGTAAACAATGTTGTTGTGTCAATATATGTATATGTGGAAAAAATAATACAGATTGAGTTAAAGATAACTCATTGGTCAGTAGGCCCTGTTTTCAGGTTTCCTAGTTGGCCAGGTGTCGACACGGAATATGTTGCGCTGAAGTCATGCATAGTGACGCTGTGCACAGATGTCGCTTTTTCCAGACGAGATGATAGTGGGGGACAGTTTATGGCAAGGCAAGTGGTGTAATATGGACAGAAACATCACCCACAAACTTCTAATAGAAAAGGGCTAGTTTCTCACAGTCTGCATTTATATCCAAAGTGACTAAAGGGCATGTCCGGACGACCCAACACTAAACTTATAACCGGGGGGGATTTTAAAATGGTTAAAATGGGTAGTACAAAAAAATTCATACTTACATCTCTACTCTCTTATAGTTACCTGCATGCAGGTTTGGTGAGCTTCCTGGTCCCGTGAGGTTTTCTGGCATGCATAAGGGGAGACCTTCCCTCCTCCAGATCCTTATGCAGGAATCCCTAAACATTAAATCTTTTACTATGTGTAGGGACCCCGCTTACCCCTAGTACAATTACTTTTGTAAAACAAGCCCCAGAAAGATACTTACAGACCTTTGTCCCCTGGATGGTGCATAGCCCAAAAGCCACGCTGGATTGGTGGCGGCTATTCATCAAAGACGCAGCGGCCGCTCCTGCCCTCTCTGCTTCTTCGACTGGCAGAGAGCTAGGAAAAGAGTGCCGGGGGAATTAGGACTGTAAGTAGCTTTCTGGGGCTTTATGTTTAGCAAAGTAAATGGAGGTGCGGGGTGGGCTTTATTTTAGTGGAGATTACACTATAAAGCTGGGAAGCGCAGGCAGCTAAGCTCATTACTATGCATTGTATGTGTGTAGCCTGCAGTAAAATATCATGAGGATTTACGGGCGGCCGCCGCAGAGCTCTTATAACAATATCTGTTAGGCATGACTCTCCCCAGATTGTGGGGCAGCTGCGGGCGGTATCGGAAGAGACAGAGACAAGCGTGCAGCTGTGCAAGCCTATTCATCTGAGGATGCGCGGCTCCATTAGTATTTAATGTCAGGTGATATATGCGGTAAATTCGCCCAGAGCCCGTGAGGACTTGGTAATTCTGCTACAAGAGATTTCGTCCAAGCAAAGGCGCTCTGGGGTCAAATCAATAAGTGCCAATTTATGGTGCTGAGAAAATAAAGGAGCATTTAAATACTACCCTTGACGAATTCCTGATAAGAATTAAGATAAATTCAGAACACAACGACTGTTAGTGGTTCTGCCCGCATCGTTACCTCGGAAAGTAGCAATTAAGAGGAACTGTGGTCCTGTTATTGAAAAACGCCCACAAACTTTTCTCTGTCTACATGATCCTTCTACAATGCTTTAGACACTTGAAATATATTCACAGTCACAAGTCCTGCTTAGATCATCATATAAAGGCGCGGCCATTGTGGTAAATCAACATCACGTTTTTCTGCATAAACGACGTTATTGACTAATTGCTTATAGTCGCGCGAGTATAAGACGATAGGGCGTCGGTGGATTATTTTTACCTGAAAAACTGGGGACTGACTCGAGTATAGCCCGAGGGTAAAAATAAACCAATACTGCCTCTGATTCAATAGTTTGTATCCGTTAGTGGCCCTTTAAATTGAAAACTTGAGTTAGGTTTCCTTGCACACCTTATTCATGGGACTAGTGGTGCGAGATTCTCCACAGTGCTTAACCACTAGCAGAAAACAATTGAATCATATGCACTAGGATGAGGAACGAACTCACTTGTGAACTTTAACTTA
Source organism: Hymenochirus boettgeri (assembly GCA_019447015.1). Taxonomy (NCBI): domain Eukaryota; kingdom Metazoa; phylum Chordata; class Amphibia; order Anura; family Pipidae; genus Hymenochirus; species Hymenochirus boettgeri. Next base: position 237,493,677 of record CM033469.1, read on the forward strand.
TTGTGCCATCGGTATGTGCGACATAACAACGTCCCAATCAAGTTGAAGCTTACAAGTGAAGAGTGCCTTCCTCACCTTCAAATTGACCCTAGCTTATTGGGGAATTACTCAAGCACATCCCATAACCCCAATCGTGGTGACTCCACAAGTTTGCAATACAACACTCCAGTATGCTTGGTTTGTCGGAGTTGTACAGGGATATTCATAAAAGGTCTTATTGTTTAAAATGGTGCTAATTTTGCCCCAACCAATCAGATGTTAGTTTCAAATTTAAATAATGATCTAATTGGTGGGGGCAAAATTAAGCACCATTTTAAACAATAAGAACTTTATGAATCTCCCTGGTTTAAAGGTTAAGGGTTTTCTTAATATTAGAGTGGCATTGCTCAAAAACGTCCTTCAATCAATTCTCCTATTGGTATTTCCGCATGGTGGAGGAGGCAATAACGTCGTTCCAACGTCTCCCGCATTACCGTGCACGCTTGTCTCCTGACTGCTCTGTTCACCGACAAGGGAGTAAGTAATGCTGTGCCCCGAGTATAAGCCAAGGTAGGTTTTATGGGGCATTAAAAAGTAAAACTGGATTATACCAAGAATATGACAGTACAATACACAGCCGTTACGAAGAGCTTCTACTGATTCACAGCTCTTTTATACGGCCTGCTCGCTATTAGGGGGTGTGGCTACTCTAGACGCGCGCTGCTTAGAGTACTATGTGTTGTTCTAGCAATATCATAGGTTTTATATAGTTCGTGCACTGGTCTCCTGTTCCGTAAATGAGCTATCGCACTGCAAAAAACACAGATGAAGTCTACTACGAGGTTTATTGTTGCATAGTAATATATGATAATATTTGATCAATAAAAAAATATTTTTTTAAGTGTGATTTATTGTGTGCATGTGTCAATGGTGCTGTTTGTTGCTGTGTGATTGTTATTTATGTGCGTGAATGCGTTGCTGGGAGTGTGGCATGATTTTATTGCATGTATGCATCGGGCGGGAATAGTGCTGTTGTGCGTGATTCTCATTGCAGTATAGAATGGTGCAGTGTGCATGTGAATGACACTGCATAGTCGGGTGGTGTGAATGGTTTTGATGTTATAAGATGGTTATGCATATTGTTGTGTGTTAGTGTATTGTCATTGCTGCGTAGAATGGTTGGGTGTGTGCATCTGATATCATTCATGCAGTGAATGTTGTGCGAGTGGTTGTGATTGTCATTTACAGGTGGGGTGGAATCGCTGCTAGTGCACAGGATACTTGATCAAACACGATATAATATATATATATAACTCTATATAAAAAAGCATTCGTTATGATGGCTTCTCTCAAAAAATATTAGTTTTGTATGATCTAGGCGGTTTTCTTAATACAGCGTGGCCATCTCAGGAGTTGGAACACGCCGGTCCATCGGAGTGCTCTGTTACCAATGCTTTTCTATCTTACGAATTTGGATGCACACAGCCTATACAGAGTTTGGACAAGTAGGAGTGCTACTACCTAGACGTATATATATAACTGTAGAAAGTCAGAAGCGGCCTCCAATCGGAGAGCTGTCCAGCCTCTCCTAATACAAAAAAAAAGAGGAAAGAGATGCACCACAATCTTGCCACTCCAAAAAATATTTATATCAGAAAAACACATAATGTCCACCACACAGCCAAGTTTCGGGAGTCGTGCCCCATTTGTCAAGCTGTGGACACAATGTCGCTGTGTGGTGGACATTATGGGGCCAATTTACCCAGAACCACATTAATGGAGATAAAGTCACGCTTACTGGTTCGCTAACAGTTACCCAGATAGGGGCTCTGGGTAAATGAGCCAGTATGTGTTTTTCTGGTATAGATTTTTTAATGAATTGGCAAAACTGTGGTGCATCTCCTTAGTACATATATATTTACTCAAGGGTGGGGGGCTGAGTGAAATGCATTTTATCTCAGGGGTCTGTATATTGTGTATGAGGTGGTTTTAGTGATTAAAAGTGATTGAAAACTTTGCAAAGCATCAGTCTGCCACTTTGATACTTATTCGCGGGCCCATCATCCGTTTGATCCGGCTTGCGTGCAATGATTCTAGGCCGGGAGTTGTATCTGTGTTATGAGGTGTGTTTCAGTTGATACAAGTGATTATCTTGCAAAACCAACTCAGCTTCTTATTTATTTTCTAACAGAAATCTTATTAAGCTGTGATTACAAACAACCTTTGACTACGGAAACAACTCGCAGTCTCATGTTACACCCCCCCCATTTCCTTTCTTACCAATTACTTTCCTCCGTGAGTGGAATGACCTAAATCTACTTCTAAGTCTTCATGTGTATTTTTGATTTCTCTTTATAAACTGTCTAAGAATAATCACTACACACCCCGCCTGAGTGCTACCTTCCTTACAACTATTCTTTTTGTACATTCCTTGGGCCAGTACCACACCGGCGCTACTGTGGGTTTCCAATCTGCCTGGTCATGACAGCCTGAGCTGAACAGGTCTCTTTAGCGGGCCTTTCCCTCTTTGACTTGTCTTCACCGGCCGCCGAAAAAACAATCCTGGCTTCTCAGTCAGCCACCACCACTACCACAAGGGGGGGCCTGCTTTTAGCGTCTTCCCGCACAGATCCCGACCCAGCGCTTGCTTGGCCCTTCCCCTCGGGACCAGGTAACAACTTTGTTCAGAACTGTAGTTGGCAGCCCACCCTTACCCGCGGTCTCCTTGGGCAAGACATTTTTGCTGGAAACAGGTGATCACAAGAATGAGATAGTAATTAACGCATGGCTATTCTCTGTCCTCTAATATACACTGTCTAATTTCTTTAAAGGTGGTCTGTGCTAAATAGTCCCATACTCCATCACTCCCAGACTGGATGGGTCAGATGAAACCCTGACATTACTCCTCCTAACCCCAATTGCCCCCCCCCGTAATGTACGATTAGGGAATGGAAAATAAGTAACTGTACGGCTAGTTGAAATATTTATGATAGTTACAATGGTTTTGATAACATGTTTATGATTGTACAAATCAAACTATAACAGAAGGTCTGGCCTTCAGAAGTATGCCATCTGAGATAAAGGTTTTGTCGTATTGATGTTATGTTAAAAAAGAAAACAACAAGTTTGAATGCTCAAAAACTACAATCCCATGATTAAACTCATAATCAGGCCAATTAAGCAAAACTCAAACTGTTGCATTAGGGTGCACTATGCACTTACAGAAAAATGTCAAAAGGCCCATAAAACAAGTGTTAAAGCACACATTTGCCATTAGTTCTTAAAAAAATAGCACCACCAGACACTTCAGGTACCACTGACAGCTACTAAACAGTACAGTTGAAACTGTTAAATATCTGTTAAGCTAAACCAAAGCATGCACAATATAGCCTCTAAAACATTAACGGGGGGATTTACACAGAGCCGAATTGACCCTTTAACAGAGTATATAATACAACCCCTCTCCATGAAATAATTAGTACTAAGGATGAGAAACTAAACTCTGGCATTAGGGAGACCTGTTTTCTTGGCCTGTTGGGAATGCATGCTCAGCCATTAAAGGAGAACGTTCAGTGCAAACTACAGATGCTTTTCAGAAAAAAGAGCAGTATTTTTCATCCCATGACGTCTCGCCAATCAGCATTTGTATGTGTTATAATAAATGAAACCGAAATACTGACTTCCTGTTGCAAGGACCCCTAGAAGAGACGTTATGGTCTTCACCCGGCGCTGGGTCGATTCAGTGATCAGTAGAGATTGAGCATCTTTGCACCCCTCCACCGCCACTCAGTAGAAATTAAGTTAGGAACATTCCAAGGATGTGGTGCAATCTGAAAAGATAGAAGGACCGTTGGAACCTGAAATATATCAAGTTCACTCGGTCAACAGCAGGGGAACAGAAAAAAGGGATGAAATGACATGATTTTCAAACGGGAGAGATATAGTAGATAGCTAGGTATGCATACAACAGCAATTTTTAAATAATGATATTTTCCACTGAACTGTCCCTTTTAGTCTGTTTGTAATGGTTGGATTTCCGGCTGCCAAAGAATTTGCATAAGAAACAAAAAAATTGCATAGTATCAAAGGCGACTGAGAGATCCAGTAGAAGGGGATTATGAAACCGGCCTTGGCATTGGCGTTTGTAGGGTAATTTAAGACATTTAAGGTGAATGACCCCACTTCTGACTGCAATGGACTACAAGAGCGTTATTAGCATGGAGGGCAAGGGTGCAAGAGTTTTAATAGGGGAAAATAGGAACAATATTTTTGTGAATTAATTACGAGTACGACACTGGAAGGACTTTAAGAAAAAGTTCTCTTTAAAAGTGAACTACCGTTATTTATCGAGTATAAGCCGACCAGCAGAGTATAAGTGAGTTGGGTACTATTTTTGCCTAAAAAATAGAAACTGATGACTCGAGTAGAACAGAGGGTTTGAAAATTATGACCACTACTGCTTCTGATTCTTTATTGTTCTTGAGGTTGAGTTGCCCTTTAATAGACAAGCAGGAATCCCATTAACAGTAATAGCCATACTGGATTTGGCTCTTATGAATGGGAACTACGTATGGGAATTGGCTGTCCATTTAAAGGCAACTATGCCTCAAAAACAAGACAAAGAAGCAATATTTTTAACACTAAAACCCTCCGTCTTGATTCTTATTGTTTGCCTCTTTAAATGGACAGGATTCCCATTACAGTAATCCCCAATACCTATGTCCCTTTTTTACAATTTTCAGGCTTTTTTGAAAACTTGGCTGCTTATACTCGCGATAATACGGTATTTCTTAATGTGTGATATAGGACGGAGGTTAAAGGGGAACTGTGGTCTCCAAACAAGTGGTTTAAATGAAAGGCCAGTATCCTACTCATTGGGGGGGTCTTATGCGCCACTGGTGCACCCACGTGTGGGGCATTGGGCACCACACGGGGGCAGGGTCATGGCACCTGCAGGTGGTCGGGGCACATGGGGCTATAAGAGAATGACCAAGGGGGACCTGCACTGGAGGCCACCATGGGTCCATGAGTGGGAGGGAACAGGGGGGCGCAAAGGGGAGGAGGAGATTGGACTGCACATGTTGAGAGCGAAAATGAGCGATTACAGTTTGTTCGCCCAGAAATCGGTTCTAGGAATTTCATTACTGTGCGTTGGGTTGCACAAAAGTTCTGCTATCTTGTCCTTGGCTCCTGAGATATGATGAAGGAAGAGGTAAGGCATAGCTCCGTAACCTCCCGGTCTTCAAATTAATTACATTAAGAATGTTCACTTTTCAATTTAATCCATTTACGCCAATACTAATTTCTTGAATAAAAAAGCGGTGTAACATGATTCTTGTACATTGCATGGAAGATATCCTGCAGACTTTGGTACAAAGGTCCCATATTATTTTTAATGTCCAAAAAATGACAATGTATACCAGCATCTTTAAATCATTACACCAATTAACCTCATTAGTTTGATTTTAGAAGAGTGGGTCTAAAATCATCATGCCAAATCTGCATATCTTTTCATAAAAATCAGTAACAATTACCAGTGTCCAACTTTTTTAGAAAGGGGTTCTATTGAGTTATAGAGAAGATGAGAGAAAAACAAATGTATTTATTCAGTAGACCAATATGCAAAAATATATCCACTATCTAATTTTTGCCGTATAGTTATATGTTAGACACATTAACTAAAGCAGCTTGGACTTTATATCAGGCCCCTTCACAATGCCACTAGCGCTGCCTAACCGCGCCGCAAATACCTTTAGAATAAACCAACCAAAAATGAAAGAACTATATGGGGAAATTTTCCATAATACAAATAACTATAATTCACGTATAAAGTGCTGCATACAGTTCGCCTTTTGTTAAAATGCAAATAATTTTTCAGTAGTGTGCCTACATATAACCTTCGCTATCTGAAAGGGATTGAAACCTTGAGCAGATTCAATCCAGCACCATCGTTGTGTTAATATCCCCACAAAGACTGACACGACCAGTTTAGAATGAGATCTGACTGAAATCAACTGGGTTGGAGACTCCTTATATATGATGAAAGTGATTAAACATTATAACAAATGGCTAGAGTGTCCGAATTACGCAACAATCCGGTCTGCTCGAGGATCCACGAATGGAAACAATTTGAAAATTCAACAATCCGCGAGCGACATTAGAACCTATTTAAAATGAAAAAGTTCGGCAAAATCCGTTCTTCGAAAATACGAGGATTCTTCGCAAATACGAAAGTCGAAGTTTTTTTTGAAAAAATACGAGGATTCTTCAAAATACGAAACCGAAAATTGTGGATTGCTCCATCCAAAAAATGTGAAAAATCCACGAAAATTTTGAAATTTACGAGGATTTCGCGTATTTCGAAAATACGAGAATCTTCGTAATTCGGAAATTTTTCAAAGAGCGGTGCGGAAAAGTTTGGGAAGGCGAAGGAAAAACCAGGAAAAATCTGACGATATCCGTCGTTCGCAACGAAGGTAAATCAACCGCGGGTCAGGGTTCAGATCCGCGACTGGGCAATCACTAACAAATGGGACAGGGTGGAGGACATGAAATGGAAAGAATGCCTCAGTTGGGGGGATTTACACCTCTAAAGGGGGGACTAATTAGAAACTCACATACTGACCACTCCCGCAACATTAATCAATTCTTCAGGAAACGCCTTTATGGTTCTTTTCGCAAAACCGACATGCAAATAGCATTTGGTCCAGACTGGGCCATTCATTTTGCGATCATATGGTGGTTATAAGAAAGAATGGCAAAGGAAAGTTCTGAAAAAGCATTTGAATGGCGGGGATCAGGTCAGGAAATGAGATGGTTGTGGGGGTGTATGGGCACTGATAGTATTTACAGTCACATGAACCCATTTACCAAGGGAAAATCTGTTGCTGTGTACATTTCGAAACTATGCATGCAGCCACCACCATCGATTTAATTTGTAACGGCAGCTGATCTGCATTAGAATTTTTATGACAAATCCACGGACCTAATGCGAAACAGAAATTACAATGTGAGCTGCATTCATATGAAGTCCCGTAGTGGTTGCACAGGGAGCGGAATTGCGGCGGATGGAACGAGAGAAAGAAAAAGTGAGAATCTGTCAAAGTTCTACTTTGTATTATAGGAAAAGGGTCGTGATGAATTTGGCTTGTAGGGAAGAGTGGAATAACAGGAGGAGTAATGACAACCAAATTTTTTGATTAGAAACCAAACTTCTGCTTCTTATATAATTCTAATGTATATACATCATTCCCAGTCCCCCCTAAGGTTAGTCTCTAACCATTAGTCAATTTGTTAACTTGTTTGTGCTATGATTTCTAACAGAATATAGCTAGAAGGTAAGCTTTATTGCTAGTTGATAGTCTATCTCAATAGGGACATTATGAAGGACCATCTATCTGTCTCACACATTACGGGCCGCAACAAGATCCCCTTAACTCTTCCTTCCATAAAAAATCCGAGCAAAAAAACCTCACCTATATGGGTGTAGCCTACAACTCCCCGATTCCCGGCAGCACTATGCTGTTGTACATGCTCTTTAAAAGCTCATCTGGTGGTTCAACATACATGCAATAGTTATAGCTGAATCTATCAAATGCTTTAGAGCACCACTCCCTAGATCATTTAGGGCCAGAATGATTCATTTTTTTTCTTTTGTCTACACAGACCAATGAAAATCACATGACATTCTGTTCTATGGCAGGACACTTGTTCCTGGTCTGCTCATGCATAGGTGCATGTTCAGATAGAAGATCAATGGTTCATACTTTGTTCATGGGAGATTGTTCCTTGCTAGCTCTGACTTAAAACCCTCATTTCCCATCCGTCCTGCATTAATGGGGTTTTTCTTGACACTGATCTCTGCAAAACCTAAAAGATAAAGTTAAAGTTGAAAACAAAATGCGGTATTCCTATCACAATGGCATCCGTATAGATTTAAATTACATTAAAGCTGTAATAACTCAATATTTACGAGCCAAAAACACCAGTAATGACAGGTACACACAAGTAACGATAAACCGAATGTGATTGATACTGTCGGATCCGTAATTGCTAGGCGCCCATCATAGGAGCAAAATAGCCGGTTGATACATCCTGCTTGACTCGTGTCTGGAACGGCACAGACGTAAGAGAAGGCAGCAGGGGACGAAGGGTGGTAGTACATGTGGGAACGCGGTTGAGTGCTATAAACTCGCAAGGTCAAGATTATAGCCATTTTGTGCCACATTATCAACATTTAGTTTGGGGGGGACAATACCTTAACCAATATTCACAACGGGACCACTTTGGGTTGGGGCTTGGGTTCAGTGCCACATATAGTGATTTACCTTTGAAAAAACCAGTGTATTGTTTCATTTGCTGAATCAGAAAACGGATTTGCCTTATCGTAAATATGTAATACAGGATAATTGAGATACGTACAGGCTGCAGCACGACAAATGCTTAAGCCACATTAGCAAATGAGCTGTGTTCAATTACTGTACTAAAGTCATAGCCGGATTACCCTCTTGCTGCATTATCAATAAAAAGTTGCGGTCCTAAGGGAAACGAAGCCAAAAATAACTCAACATGGTGAACGCATCCCCCAAAACCCACTTTCTTTTTATCTACCTTTTCCTATGCTGAGTATAAGTACTATACAACGCTGACTCCCGGTAGGTAGAGGTCCCACCGCAAAATATCGCATTGTTGCAAGCTGGGCGTTATGAGCTTGCTCAGGAGCAAAGCGCACTAATAATGTTGTTCGTTATGTCTGTTCATTCATAATAGGCCATGATGAGAGTCAGTTCCAGAAGACAAGGAGACAAGTGAGGGAGAGGTGTTGTGTGTAAGTTACTATAACTCACCGTGGGTTTGGAGCGTGGGAGAAAGGTAGGTTAAAAACAAAAGTTGGATTTTGGGGGTAGCTTTTAAAAATGTTGTAATTATTTGGGGGCTGAAGTATACTTTTGAAAGCGAATATAGACATATAAAAAAGGTTTAAATTAAAAAGAGGTCAATGCGTTAGGACTTTACTTCCTAAACTCCCAATTGTTATGATGTGAGGAGCGCCAGCACAAGAAAACTACTCTGCAGGACTTTGTCAGTTGCATTCAGCTCGTATGTTTTAGGGTGGTAAGGCACCAGGGATTTTTCAAGGGACAACGCCCCAGACACTTCAAACCGTGATATATAAAAAGGGAGAGATATCGGAGCACTACTAGGATCACCGGTTGTGAGATGAGAAAAATGTGTGGCCATGTTTCATATTTTACAAGACTTTGCATCGTGACAAATATAAAAGCATGATGTTACACATTAAATATATGGATATAGACCATTGTTACATATCAATGCGAGAGGGGGAGAGATCATCTAAATATTGCTATCGAGAGGGAGGCATATGGGGATCAAAACAGTGGAATACCATAAATCCTCATGGGACTTAATGACATATCTATATAGATGTTTTTGAATGAACGTTTAAAGGGAGGGCACCCCCAAAAATAAATTTTAACCCCTTACTGGCCACATCAGTAGTTGAAAAAAATCCTTACCTTACATTCTGCTCAAAATAGTTCCATGCTGTGCCCTCAAGTCAGGAAACTGCTGTGGAGGAGCAGTGTGTGGACTCATGCTGGCCTGAGACTTCCTCAACCTCATCAAGGTTGAGGCATGCTCAAGTGCAGCCCTCCCTGCATCTCAGCCAATTCACGGACGGTCTGCCGGTCCCGCCCCCTGCTGTCAATCCATGCCACAGCAGAGGGCTCTGAACACACTGCAGCGGAGGAGAGAGGGCAGGTAGTAGGAATCCGGTGGACTTTCTTAACAATTATATTAATGCGGTGGGGCTGGGGGAGCAGCCCCTACCACATATAAAAGGTTAAATTCGGGGGTGGACATGCCCCTTTAAATTAACAGCCTATAGTATTGGTTATAAAAGAGGCGATAGTAGCAATATAGCAAATAGTGGTTATAAGATTAAGATTTTTTTTGTCATTTTTGAATGTATAGTATAGCATTTTTTGATACAAAGAATTGAGGAAGGTTTTTTTTTCTTAGGATTTATTTAACAATAATTTTAATATTATCTAATAATCAGTTGGAATATTAAAAGGTTAACCACTATTTAAACGGTAAAAAACTATTTTAAAGGGAACATAAGCACTTTAATGGGTATAATAGCACTTAATGGAATAACAGCACTTTAAGAATATTTAAACACTTATAAACCGGATTATTTAGATAATAAATACACGAGTAAGGAATAATAATTAGAAAACTTGTTGTTATGTGTTATTAAATTAGATATGTGTCCCTAATAATGAGATGGAGGATCACCCTATTTAAACTGCACACAGGTGTTGTATTCACATGGCTTGATAAAGGCCCCAAGCACAGGGCGAAAAACGTTGAACACGATATAATCTGACATCGGGGTGTGACCAATCACATAATACAGATTCAAAGATGACTCCATAGGATGTCTTGATAAGTTAAAGTATTCAAGCGACTAGGTAATTAAATTAAATTAAGCTTCTCCAAGAAGTCCCATGGAGGGTTCATAATAGATATTCACAGTGGTGATACAGTGGCAGAGTACGTAACAATGTTGTTGTGCAAATATAGTAATGTGTTAATAAAGATTGAGTTAAAGAGAACTTCATTGGTCAGTAGGCCCTTGTTTTCAGGTTTCTAGTTTGGCCCCATGTGTCCGACACGGCATATGTTTGCGATTGACGTCAAGAATAGGACGCCTGTGCACAGATGTCATTTTTGAGACGAGATGATAGTGGGTGACACAGTTTTATGGCAAGGCAAGGCGGTGTTTAATATGGACGACAAAATCACCCCAAATGCTAAATAGAAACGTTTCTCAGGTCTCAGTCTGCATTATATCCACAGTGACTTTAAAGGGCATTGGTCACGACCAAAACTAAACTTAACACCCTACTGGCCAAAATGTGTAGTACAAAAAATCCTGATCTTACATCTTACTCTTATGGTGTCCTGCAGTGCTGTTGGAGTTGAACTCCTTTCTCATCACAGACGCAGCTGCCGCTCTGCCCTCTTGCTTTTTCTGACTGGCAGAGGTAGGAACGAGTGCTGGGGGAATTAAGGAAGTAACGTATCTTTCTGGGGCTTTTGTAGAAAAGTAAAATGGCGGTTGCGGGGTGGGAACTTTATTGAAGGGTGGAGATACACTTTAACAGCTGGAATCGCAGAGCAGCTATAGCTCAGTATTGTGCGTTGTATGTTGTAGCAGTGCAGTACACTATCATGAGGATTTACGGGCGGCCCGCAGAGCGCTATAAAACAATACTGTTAGCATGATATCCTAGATCGGTGCAGCTGCGCAGTATCGCAAGAGACAATGTGCAGCTGCTGCAAGCCTTTTATTATCTTGAGGCTGCGCGGCTCCATTTAGTTATTTAATGTCAGTGATATATGCAGGGTGCCATTCGCCCAGAGCCGGCAACTGGTAATGCTGCTACGAGAGAATTTTGTCGGAACGCAAGGCGATCTGGGTCAATATCATTAATGTGCCATTTTTGGTGCTGAGCAATAAAGGATGCATATTAAATACTTACTCTGCAAATTCCATTATAAGAATTAAGCTTTACATTCAGGACAAACGGACTGTTAGTGGTTTTCAGGCCGCATGTACTATGAAAGTAGCCATTAAGAGGACAAACTGTGGTCTGTGATTGAAACCCCACAAACTTTTATCTGTTACCTGATCCTTCTGACAATGTGTTAGACATTTAAATATCTTCACAAGTCACTACTTCTACTTAAATCCATAATATAAAGGCGCCGGATTTTGGTAAATCAAACATCGTTTTCTGTTCTGCAAAAAATAACGACGTTTATACTAGACTATAAGTCGGTGTGGCGATAAGCCGAGGGTATTATGGTTTACCTGAAAAACTGACGACTCGAGTATTAAGCCGAGGGATAAAAAATTACAACCTACTGCCTTTGATTTAATAGTTTTTAGCCTTTAGTTTCCCTCTTTAAATGAAACATTGAGTCAGGTTCTCTGCACATCGTATTCATGGATACGGGTCTTGATTCCAACGCTGCATTAAACCACTAGCAGAACCAATTGAAAATATATGCAATAAAGGATGAGGAACGCACTCACTTGTGACTTTACCTTTATTTGGACAGCGTAGTGAGCAGACAAAGTGAAGATTACAAGTGAGGGCATTACTCACCTTCAATTGACTCGCTTATTGGTGCCAATATAATAAGCCAAATCCACTAACCCCAATTCGTGGACCGGTACTCCAAAAGTTGGAAAAATACAACTCCCAGTAGCTTTGGTTGCCTGGGATTATACAGGGGATATTCAATAAAGTCTGATTGTTTAAAATGGTGCTAATTTTGCCCCAACCTATCCGGATGTTAGCTTTCAAATGTAAATAAGATCTAATTGTGGGGGAAAAAATTAGCACCATTTTAAACGTAGACCTTTTATTGAATCTCCCTGGTAGTTTCTTCATATCTAGAGTGGCATTGTCAACAAACAGTCCTTCAATCCATTCCTCCATTATGGTATTCCGCCATGTGGAGGAGGCTAACTTACGTCCAACGTGTCCAGCGACTAGTAAGTGCACGCTGTGCTCCTTGACTGATCTGGTTCGCCGAAAGGAAGGTAAGTAATGCCTGGGCCCCGAGTATAAGGCCAAGGTTTTAGGTTTTGGTCTTTAAAAAAGTTAAAAAACATCTGCTCTATACTCGAGTAGATACAGTACACTCCCAGCATGCATTATGAAGCTATACTGATTCACGCATATTTCACTGGCTGCTCGCTCTATAGGGAGGTGGCATATCTAGGACGCGTGTTTAGCGTTGTGCCGTTCTAGCAATATCATAGGTTTTATTCTAGGGGCCATATTGCTAAAGAGCGAAAAAGTAGCGAAATGTTTTCGCATTCGGCTTTTTGCATGGGTTTTCGCCAAAAAGACGTTAACGCTATTTATAAAGGTAGCGTTAAACGAATGGCGAAACCGTTTCCGCGAAGCTATCCTAAACCCTTTTCGCCTAACTTCGCCCAATGGTAATTTTAGCGAAAGGAGCAAAAAGGCATAACGCGCGATTTATAAAAGAGCGAAAGGTGGTTTTGAGTTTAAAAAGCGCGAAGATTAGCGCGACCATGAAGTTGTGGAAAGTCCATGTTGGAGCGAAAGGGTTCTTAATGGTAATATGCTTGAAAAAAGCGACGCGCATTAAGAAGGGCGAGCGCGCATTAGAGTTGTAATATGCCTTGGAAAAAGCGACCCATTAGAAAGGCTAACGGCATTAGAACGTAATCTGCTTGGAAAGCGAACATTAGAAAGGCGAGCGAGCATTAGAATGTATATGCTTGGAAAAGCGAAACGCAGCATTAGAAAGGCGAATGCGCATTAGCATTAGAAAGGCGAACGCATATTATAAAGGCCGAACGCACATTATAATGGAATATGCCTTGAGAAAAAGCGACCCGCTTTTAGAAAAGGCGAATGCAACATTAGAAAAGGCGAAACGCACATCTAAAAGGCGAACGCGCATTCAGAAAGGCGAATGGCCCAGTGCAAAAGAAAAGTGTATTCCATGAGAAATTCTAGAAGGATGACTACTAAATAAGGACATGGCTGACTTGGATAAATGTGAGGTGGCCATTTGAATTGAAATCATTTTCTAGTGGGCTTTTCTGGTTTCAATGGTTTTCACAATGCAGTCTCTTAGAGGCGTTAAGTTTTCGCTTGCGATACTTGTCGTCTATCGCGCCGTTCGCCTTTTTCAGACGCGAAGTGTGTTTTTTTCGCTTTTTATAAATAAGGTGATGAAAACGAAGCCCCAATGGCGCTATTTTCGCGGCGATGTGCATGCGCTAAATTAGTTGCGAAAAAGACAATCCTTTATATATTGCCCCTAGTATGGCACTTGTTTCCCTGTTCTGTAATATGAGTTATCGGCACTGCAAAAAAACACAGGAATGATATACTACGAAGTTATGTTGACATAGTACTATATGATAATATTTGATCAGGAGAATAAAATATTTTTCAAGTGTGATTTTTTTGTGTGCATGTGTTAAATGTTGCTGTTGGTGGGATTGTTATTTAATGTGAGTGATGGTGCTGGGGTGTGTGCATGATTTTATTGTGTGGTTATGCATGGGCGTGAATAATGAGTGCTGTGTGTGTGATTATCATGCATGTATATGAATGGTGCCAAGTGGCTGTGAAGAGCATAGTAGTGTGTGTGAATGGTGTTGCATGTTCTAAGATGTGTATGAATTGGTTGTGGTAGTTAATTGTTCATTGCTGCGTATGAATGGGTGCTGTGTGTGCATCTGATTATCGTTTATGCAAGGGAATGTTGCTGCGGTGGTTGTGTTGTTCATTACATGTATGTGACTGGTGCTGCTACGAGCGGGGTTTTGCGTCGTGGATTGCAATAATGTATAACAGACGCACCCCTTCTCTGATCCAGCTAGTGTCAACAAGGATACTTGATACAAACCCCGATTATATATATAATTATATAATATCTATCTATATATAAAAGCAATTGGTTCTGAGGACTTCTCTCAAAAATAATTAGTTTGATCAGCGTTCAACTACAGCGTGGCCATCATCCGGATTAGGACACGAGAGGTTGAAACGTATAGATCAAACAAACAAAAGAATTATTTTTAAGAAAGTCCATCGGAGAGTGCTGTTACCCATGCTTTTCTATCTTACGCATTTTGGTGACACAGACTAGACAGAGTTTGGACAAGTAGGAGTGCCTACTACGAGACGTATATATATACTGTAGAAAGTCAAGACCAGAAGCGGCCTCCAACGGAGAGCGTCCACGCCTCTCCTAATACCAAAAAAAGAGGAAAGAGATGCACAACAATCTTGCCGCTTCAGAAAAATTATATCAGATAAAACAATAATGTCCACCACATAGCCACGTTGCGGGAGCGGGCCCCATTTTTCAAGCTTGGGAAACACGTCGCTCTGTGTGGGGGGACCATTATGGGGCAATTTACCCGAAACACATTACTGGAGATAAAGTCACGCTAATGGTTCCGTAAACAGATACCCAGATAGGGGCTCGGGGTAAATGAGCCAAGAGTGTTTTTTCTGGTCTAGATTTTTTAATGAATTGGCAAAAGTGGTTGCATCTCTTAGAACATATTATTTACTCAAAATGAATTTTGTGCCAGGGTGAGGTACATGTCTGTCTGACAGTATTTTGTTCAGTGCCCACAGCGGTTACGGTACCTATTGCAAAACAATCTCCTCGAATAAGAAAACAAACCTCAGCTTCATGTATATAATTATAATTGTACATAACAACACCATTCCCCAACGTGTTCCTTGTGCTAAGATTTTCATCAGGATTATCTATAAGGTATAAACTTTTACACCAGTATATTCATATCTTACATAGGGGACATATGGAAGTCTATCTGTCTCACATATTAATGGGCAACACAAAAAGATCCCTTTCAATGATATTTAGACTAAGTTTTTAACTACACTCCAGCATCATGTCAGCACTCTGCTGTTGTACAATGATTGAGAGTTGTAAATAAATATTGGTGGTCCATCCACATACTGCTTGGTAGTTATAGCTCAACCTCATTCGTGGTGTGCACATGCAGAAGGATTGCTTTGTCTTTTTCTTTTTCCTATGTGCTACAAAGACCAATGATAACATGTCTTCTGTTCTATGAGACACTTGCTCTGGTTCTTCTCATGCATAGGTGCAGATAGAAGTACAGTGTTTCATATTGTTCTATGGGAGATGATTTATTTGCTTGGCTTGCCCTATGCTACTTAAAACAGAGCGTCAGAGAAATTAACCACGTATTTCCCGTAATCCGCATTAATTTGGGTTTTTTTTTACCCATGATTCTGCAAAACCTACAAAGTTAAAGTTCAACATAATGTCTGTATACTATCCACAAGTTGGTTGGGGGGATTATAGTTTTGGGGGTGTGGGACTGCCTTTAATCCACAGTATCAATGATTTCTGTGTTCATTAACTTGTACTAGAGCAGTAGCCGGAGACCCTTTTTCTGCTATTATCCCAATGAACGTTGCAGGGGTGTTTCGGAGGATTTCAGGGATTACCAGTGCACTGAGTCCCGTAACAATTTGTAACTGGGCTTAAGGACATGCACACACCAACAGGATCCTGTTGTGTAATCCAAACTGTCCTTAAAGGGAATTACAGCCCAAAAATATAAACATTTTTAACAGCATACCCCAAAATTTTAATCTTACCTTTTCCTATGCTGAGTATAGACCTACAAACAGCTGATCCCCTGTAGGATGTCCACTGTCTTTCCGTTGAAAAGGGTAGGAGCTTGCTCAGGCAGCCAGAGCGCAATCCATAAAACGCTGTTCGTAATGCTTCCAGCCCATAATCATGCCATGACTGAGAGTCATGTCCAGAAAGACAAGGAGGAAACAGTGAGGGATCGACTGTGTGTAAGTTCCTATAACTCACCATAGGAGAGTCGGAGAAAAGGTTAAGGTAACACAAAGTTGATTTTGGGGGTATGTTTTTAAAATGTGTGTGTATGTCATTATGGGGCTGAAGTTGTCCTTTAAAAGAGACTATCGAACTATAAACTGTTAAATAAAAAGTTACTTGAGTCAATGGTAGGACTTTTAATTCCTACCTCCCAAGATTGTTCTGTGAGGAGCGCCCAGGCACAAAGAAACGACTTCTGGCAGACTATGTCAGTGCTTCAGCTCTATGTTTTAGGTTAAGGCCACATACACCTGTTTACTCTTGCGACACAGGACTTTTCAAGGGACCAATGGCCAGAACTTCAAACTGTGACAGGTTCGCGGGGGTATGGCCTACCAATGGCGAGTTAGCTCGAACGATTCTTTTAAGTACATCGATTGGACAGGACTACGGGAGGACTCCTTAGGCTAATACAATTACTGTCGGGTGCTAGGATCTGGTCGTATGAATTACCATGTGCCCCCACCTTCGCCCACTGCTGAGTGCTTCATTCCATGTGTATTGGACTTTCTTATATTCAGTGATATTATAAAGCAAAAATACGGTGGCCACACTTTCAAAGACC
Source organism: Hymenochirus boettgeri (assembly GCA_019447015.1). Classification (NCBI taxonomy): domain Eukaryota; kingdom Metazoa; phylum Chordata; class Amphibia; order Anura; family Pipidae; genus Hymenochirus; species Hymenochirus boettgeri. The sequence continues at coordinate 237,510,727 of CM033469.1, forward strand.
CGATGCTCGGTGCACGCCCAAATGGGAATCAGTAGTCAAAAGACGAGCAGCACTCACGGGAATTGTAAAGTAGAAAAACCGTTTTATTCCACATCAGCCGTTTTTCAGCCCTGCTCACGGGCGTCATATATATACAAATTATATAGACATATCTATATATATTAAAAAGAGAGTATAGGAGCACTCCTAGGAATTCAATGAATTTATCAACACAAACGTTGCAACGTTCGGCCCTGTCCCAAGCCATGTTGATAAAGGGCCCCAAGCAAATGGCCGACAACGTTGCACTTTGTGTGTTGAATAAATTTCATTGAAATTCCTAGGAGTGCTCGTTATCTATCTTTTTATATGTCTATTTCTAATCACAGGAGCACCAGGTGATTTACCCTACAAGGTTTGAGTGCCACCACCCTGGTTTACTATATAAAATATATACAAGATTCACGTTATGATGCACTCATAGATTTCTGGATAAGCTAAGTATTACCAATGCGACCACTTGTAATTAAATAAATGAAGCTTCTCCAGATAGTCCCATGGAGGGTGTCATATATATCTCAAAGTGTGTGAATCCCAGTGTCAGAGTACGTAAACAATGTTGTTGTGTCAATATATGTATATGTGGAAAAAATAATACAGATTGAGTTAAAGATAACTCATTGGTCAGTAGGCCCTGTTTTCAGGTTTCCTAGTTGGCCAGGTGTCGACACGGAATATGTTGCGCTGAAGTCATGCATAGTGACGCTGTGCACAGATGTCGCTTTTTCCAGACGAGATGATAGTGGGGGACAGTTTATGGCAAGGCAAGTGGTGTAATATGGACAGAAACATCACCCACAAACTTCTAATAGAAAAGGGCTAGTTTCTCACAGTCTGCATTTATATCCAAAGTGACTAAAGGGCATGTCCGGACGACCCAACACTAAACTTATAACCGGGGGGGATTTTAAAATGGTTAAAATGGGTAGTACAAAAAAATTCATACTTACATCTCTACTCTCTTATAGTTACCTGCATGCAGGTTTGGTGAGCTTCCTGGTCCCGTGAGGTTTTCTGGCATGCATAAGGGGAGACCTTCCCTCCTCCAGATCCTTATGCAGGAATCCCTAAACATTAAATCTTTTACTATGTGTAGGGACCCCGCTTACCCCTAGTACAATTACTTTTGTAAAACAAGCCCCAGAAAGATACTTACAGACCTTTGTCCCCTGGATGGTGCATAGCCCAAAAGCCACGCTGGATTGGTGGCGGCTATTCATCAAAGACGCAGCGGCCGCTCCTGCCCTCTCTGCTTCTTCGACTGGCAGAGAGCTAGGAAAAGAGTGCCGGGGGAATTAGGACTGTAAGTAGCTTTCTGGGGCTTTATGTTTAGCAAAGTAAATGGAGGTGCGGGGTGGGCTTTATTTTAGTGGAGATTACACTATAAAGCTGGGAAGCGCAGGCAGCTAAGCTCATTACTATGCATTGTATGTGTGTAGCCTGCAGTAAAATATCATGAGGATTTACGGGCGGCCGCCGCAGAGCTCTTATAACAATATCTGTTAGGCATGACTCTCCCCAGATTGTGGGGCAGCTGCGGGCGGTATCGGAAGAGACAGAGACAAGCGTGCAGCTGTGCAAGCCTATTCATCTGAGGATGCGCGGCTCCATTAGTATTTAATGTCAGGTGATATATGCGGTAAATTCGCCCAGAGCCCGTGAGGACTTGGTAATTCTGCTACAAGAGATTTCGTCCAAGCAAAGGCGCTCTGGGGTCAAATCAATAAGTGCCAATTTATGGTGCTGAGAAAATAAAGGAGCATTTAAATACTACCCTTGACGAATTCCTGATAAGAATTAAGATAAATTCAGAACACAACGACTGTTAGTGGTTCTGCCCGCATCGTTACCTCGGAAAGTAGCAATTAAGAGGAACTGTGGTCCTGTTATTGAAAAACGCCCACAAACTTTTCTCTGTCTACATGATCCTTCTACAATGCTTTAGACACTTGAAATATATTCACAGTCACAAGTCCTGCTTAGATCATCATATAAAGGCGCGGCCATTGTGGTAAATCAACATCACGTTTTTCTGCATAAACGACGTTATTGACTAATTGCTTATAGTCGCGCGAGTATAAGACGATAGGGCGTCGGTGGATTATTTTTACCTGAAAAACTGGGGACTGACTCGAGTATAGCCCGAGGGTAAAAATAAACCAATACTGCCTCTGATTCAATAGTTTGTATCCGTTAGTGGCCCTTTAAATTGAAAACTTGAGTTAGGTTTCCTTGCACACCTTATTCATGGGACTAGTGGTGCGAGATTCTCCACAGTGCTTAACCACTAGCAGAAAACAATTGAATCATATGCACTAGGATGAGGAACGAACTCACTTGTGAACTTTAACTTATTGTGCCATCGGTATGTGCGACATAACAACGTCCCAATCAAGTTGAAGCTTACAAGTGAAGAGTGCCTTCCTCACCTTCAAATTGACCCTAGCTTATTGGGGAATTACTCAAGCACATCCCATAACCCCAATCGTGGTGACTCCACAAGTTTGCAATACAACACTCCAGTATGCTTGGTTTGTCGGAGTTGTACAGGGATATTCATAAAAGGTCTTATTGTTTAAAATGGTGCTAATTTTGCCCCAACCAATCAGATGTTAGTTTCAAATTTAAATAATGATCTAATTGGTGGGGGCAAAATTAAGCACCATTTTAAACAATAAGAACTTTATGAATCTCCCTGGTTTAAAGGTTAAGGGTTTTCTTAATATTAGAGTGGCATTGCTCAAAAACGTCCTTCAATCAATTCTCCTATTGGTATTTCCGCATGGTGGAGGAGGCAATAACGTCGTTCCAACGTCTCCCGCATTACCGTGCACGCTTGTCTCCTGACTGCTCTGTTCACCGACAAGGGAGTAAGTAATGCTGTGCCCCGAGTATAAGCCAAGGTAGGTTTTATGGGGCATTAAAAAGTAAAACTGGATTATACCAAGAATATGACAGTACAATACACAGCCGTTACGAAGAGCTTCTACTGATTCACAGCTCTTTTATACGGCCTGCTCGCTATTAGGGGGTGTGGCTACTCTAGACGCGCGCTGCTTAGAGTACTATGTGTTGTTCTAGCAATATCATAGGTTTTATATAGTTCGTGCACTGGTCTCCTGTTCCGTAAATGAGCTATCGCACTGCAAAAAACACAGATGAAGTCTACTACGAGGTTTATTGTTGCATAGTAATATATGATAATATTTGATCAATAAAAAAATATTTTTTTAAGTGTGATTTATTGTGTGCATGTGTCAATGGTGCTGTTTGTTGCTGTGTGATTGTTATTTATGTGCGTGAATGCGTTGCTGGGAGTGTGGCATGATTTTATTGCATGTATGCATCGGGCGGGAATAGTGCTGTTGTGCGTGATTCTCATTGCAGTATAGAATGGTGCAGTGTGCATGTGAATGACACTGCATAGTCGGGTGGTGTGAATGGTTTTGATGTTATAAGATGGTTATGCATATTGTTGTGTGTTAGTGTATTGTCATTGCTGCGTAGAATGGTTGGGTGTGTGCATCTGATATCATTCATGCAGTGAATGTTGTGCGAGTGGTTGTGATTGTCATTTACAGGTGGGGTGGAATCGCTGCTAGTGCACAGGATACTTGATCAAACACGATATAATATATATATATAACTCTATATAAAAAAGCATTCGTTATGATGGCTTCTCTCAAAAAATATTAGTTTTGTATGATCTAGGCGGTTTTCTTAATACAGCGTGGCCATCTCAGGAGTTGGAACACGCCGGTCCATCGGAGTGCTCTGTACCCAATGGCTATTCTATTTGCGAAGTTGGATGCACACCAGCCTATACAGAGTTGGACAAGTAGGAGGATATACCTAGACTTATATATAGCAACATGTAGAAAGTCAGAAGCGGCCTCAAATCGGAGAGCTGTCCAGCCCTCCAATACAAAAAAAAAGAGGAAAGAGAGAACCACAATCTTGCACTCAAACAATATTTATATCAGAAAAGCAAATAATGGCCACCAAACAGCCAGGTTTCGGAGTCGGACCATTTGTCAAGCTGTGGACACACCGTCGCTGGTGGGTGGAACATTATGGGGCCAATTGACAGAACACATTAATGGAGATTAAAGTTCCCGCTTACTGGTTCGATACAGTTACCCCAGATCGGATATGGGTAAATGAGCCGTATGAGGGTTTTATGGTATAGATTTTTTTAATGAATTGGCAAGAACTGTGGTGCATATCCTAGTACATGAATTACTCAAATGAATTTTGTGCCAGGGTTAGGTACATGTCTGTCTGCAGTATTTTTTTCAGTGGCCCAAAGCGGTTACGGTAGGGTGGGGGGCTGAGTGAAATGCATTTTATCTCAGGGGTCTGTATATTGTGTATGAGGTGGTTTTAGTGATTAAAAGTGATTGAAAACTTTGCAAAGCATCAGTCTGCCACTTTGATACTTATTCGCGGGCCCATCATCCGTTTGATCCGGCTTGCGTGCAATGATTCTAGGCCGGGAGTTGTATCTGTGTTATGAGGTGTGTTTCAGTTGATACAAGTGATTATCTTGCAAAACCAACTCAGCTTCTTATTTATTTTCTAACAGAAATCTTATTAAGCTGTGATTACAAACAACCTTTGACTACGGAAACAACTCGCAGTCTCATGTTACACCCCCCCCATTTCCTTTCTTACCAATTACTTTCCTCCGTGAGTGGAATGACCTAAATCTACTTCTAAGTCTTCATGTGTATTTTTGATTTCTCTTTATAAACTGTCTAAGAATAATCACTACACACCCCGCCTGAGTGCTACCTTCCTTACAACTATTCTTTTTGTACATTCCTTGGGCCAGTACCACACCGGCGCTACTGTGGGTTTCCAATCTGCCTGGTCATGACAGCCTGAGCTGAACAGGTCTCTTTAGCGGGCCTTTCCCTCTTTGACTTGTCTTCACCGGCCGCCGAAAAAACAATCCTGGCTTCTCAGTCAGCCACCACCACTACCACAAGGGGGGGCCTGCTTTTAGCGTCTTCCCGCACAGATCCCGACCCAGCGCTTGCTTGGCCCTTCCCCTCGGGACCAGGTAACAACTTTGTTCAGAACTGTAGTTGGCAGCCCACCCTTACCCGCGGTCTCCTTGGGCAAGACATTTTTGCTGGAAACAGGTGATCACAAGAATGAGATAGTAATTAACGCATGGCTATTCTCTGTCCTCTAATATACACTGTCTAATTTCTTTAAAGGTGGTCTGTGCTAAATAGTCCCATACTCCATCACTCCCAGACTGGATGGGTCAGATGAAACCCTGACATTACTCCTCCTAACCCCAATTGCCCCCCCCCGTAATGTACGATTAGGGAATGGAAAATAAGTAACTGTACGGCTAGTTGAAATATTTATGATAGTTACAATGGTTTTGATAACATGTTTATGATTGTACAAATCAAACTATAACAGAAGGTCTGGCCTTCAGAAGTATGCCATCTGAGATAAAGGTTTTGTCGTATTGATGTTATGTTAAAAAAGAAAACAACAAGTTTGAATGCTCAAAAACTACAATCCCATGATTAAACTCATAATCAGGCCAATTAAGCAAAACTCAAACTGTTGCATTAGGGTGCACTATGCACTTACAGAAAAATGTCAAAAGGCCCATAAAACAAGTGTTAAAGCACACATTTGCCATTAGTTCTTAAAAAAATAGCACCACCAGACACTTCAGGTACCACTGACAGCTACTAAACAGTACAGTTGAAACTGTTAAATATCTGTTAAGCTAAACCAAAGCATGCACAATATAGCCTCTAAAACATTAACGGGGGGATTTACACAGAGCCGAATTGACCCTTTAACAGAGTATATAATACAACCCCTCTCCATGAAATAATTAGTACTAAGGATGAGAAACTAAACTCTGGCATTAGGGAGACCTGTTTTCTTGGCCTGTTGGGAATGCATGCTCAGCCATTAAAGGAGAACGTTCAGTGCAAACTACAGATGCTTTTCAGAAAAAAGAGCAGTATTTTTCATCCCATGACGTCTCGCCAATCAGCATTTGTATGTGTTATAATAAATGAAACCGAAATACTGACTTCCTGTTGCAAGGACCCCTAGAAGAGACGTTATGGTCTTCACCCGGCGCTGGGTCGATTCAGTGATCAGTAGAGATTGAGCATCTTTGCACCCCTCCACCGCCACTCAGTAGAAATTAAGTTAGGAACATTCCAAGGATGTGGTGCAATCTGAAAAGATAGAAGGACCGTTGGAACCTGAAATATATCAAGTTCACTCGGTCAACAGCAGGGGAACAGAAAAAAGGGATGAAATGACATGATTTTCAAACGGGAGAGATATAGTAGATAGCTAGGTATGCATACAACAGCAATTTTTAAATAATGATATTTTCCACTGAACTGTCCCTTTTAGTCTGTTTGTAATGGTTGGATTTCCGGCTGCCAAAGAATTTGCATAAGAAACAAAAAAATTGCATAGTATCAAAGGCGACTGAGAGATCCAGTAGAAGGGGATTATGAAACCGGCCTTGGCATTGGCGTTTGTAGGGTAATTTAAGACATTTAAGGTGAATGACCCCACTTCTGACTGCAATGGACTACAAGAGCGTTATTAGCATGGAGGGCAAGGGTGCAAGAGTTTTAATAGGGGAAAATAGGAACAATATTTTTGTGAATTAATTACGAGTACGACACTGGAAGGACTTTAAGAAAAAGTTCTCTTTAAAAGTGAACTACCGTTATTTATCGAGTATAAGCCGACCAGCAGAGTATAAGTGAGTTGGGTACTATTTTTGCCTAAAAAATAGAAACTGATGACTCGAGTAGAACAGAGGGTTTGAAAATTATGACCACTACTGCTTCTGATTCTTTATTGTTCTTGAGGTTGAGTTGCCCTTTAATAGACAAGCAGGAATCCCATTAACAGTAATAGCCATACTGGATTTGGCTCTTATGAATGGGAACTACGTATGGGAATTGGCTGTCCATTTAAAGGCAACTATGCCTCAAAAACAAGACAAAGAAGCAATATTTTTAACACTAAAACCCTCCGTCTTGATTCTTATTGTTTGCCTCTTTAAATGGACAGGATTCCCATTACAGTAATCCCCAATACCTATGTCCCTTTTTTACAATTTTCAGGCTTTTTTGAAAACTTGGCTGCTTATACTCGCGATAATACGGTATTTCTTAATGTGTGATATAGGACGGAGGTTAAAGGGGAACTGTGGTCTCCAAACAAGTGGTTTAAATGAAAGGCCAGTATCCTACTCATTGGGGGGGTCTTATGCGCCACTGGTGCACCCACGTGTGGGGCATTGGGCACCACACGGGGGCAGGGTCATGGCACCTGCAGGTGGTCGGGGCACATGGGGCTATAAGAGAATGACCAAGGGGGACCTGCACTGGAGGCCACCATGGGTCCATGAGTGGGAGGGAACAGGGGGGCGCAAAGGGGAGGAGGAGATTGGACTGCACATGTTGAGAGCGAAAATGAGCGATTACAGTTTGTTCGCCCAGAAATCGGTTCTAGGAATTTCATTACTGTGCGTTGGGTTGCACAAAAGTTCTGCTATCTTGTCCTTGGCTCCTGAGATATGATGAAGGAAGAGGTAAGGCATAGCTCCGTAACCTCCCGGTCTTCAAATTAATTACATTAAGAATGTTCACTTTTCAATTTAATCCATTTACGCCAATACTAATTTCTTGAATAAAAAAGCGGTGTAACATGATTCTTGTACATTGCATGGAAGATATCCTGCAGACTTTGGTACAAAGGTCCCATATTATTTTTAATGTCCAAAAAATGACAATGTATACCAGCATCTTTAAATCATTACACCAATTAACCTCATTAGTTTGATTTTAGAAGAGTGGGTCTAAAATCATCATGCCAAATCTGCATATCTTTTCATAAAAATCAGTAACAATTACCAGTGTCCAACTTTTTTAGAAAGGGGTTCTATTGAGTTATAGAGAAGATGAGAGAAAAACAAATGTATTTATTCAGTAGACCAATATGCAAAAATATATCCACTATCTAATTTTTGCCGTATAGTTATATGTTAGACACATTAACTAAAGCAGCTTGGACTTTATATCAGGCCCCTTCACAATGCCACTAGCGCTGCCTAACCGCGCCGCAAATACCTTTAGAATAAACCAACCAAAAATGAAAGAACTATATGGGGAAATTTTCCATAATACAAATAACTATAATTCACGTATAAAGTGCTGCATACAGTTCGCCTTTTGTTAAAATGCAAATAATTTTTCAGTAGTGTGCCTACATATAACCTTCGCTATCTGAAAGGGATTGAAACCTTGAGCAGATTCAATCCAGCACCATCGTTGTGTTAATATCCCCACAAAGACTGACACGACCAGTTTAGAATGAGATCTGACTGAAATCAACTGGGTTGGAGACTCCTTATATATGATGAAAGTGATTAAACATTATAACAAATGGCTAGAGTGTCCGAATTACGCAACAATCCGGTCTGCTCGAGGATCCACGAATGGAAACAATTTGAAAATTCAACAATCCGCGAGCGACATTAGAACCTATTTAAAATGAAAAAGTTCGGCAAAATCCGTTCTTCGAAAATACGAGGATTCTTCGCAAATACGAAAGTCGAAGTTTTTTTTGAAAAAATACGAGGATTCTTCAAAATACGAAACCGAAAATTGTGGATTGCTCCATCCAAAAAATGTGAAAAATCCACGAAAATTTTGAAATTTACGAGGATTTCGCGTATTTCGAAAATACGAGAATCTTCGTAATTCGGAAATTTTTCAAAGAGCGGTGCGGAAAAGTTTGGGAAGGCGAAGGAAAAACCAGGAAAAATCTGACGATATCCGTCGTTCGCAACGAAGGTAAATCAACCGCGGGTCAGGGTTCAGATCCGCGACTGGGCAATCACTAACAAATGGGACAGGGTGGAGGACATGAAATGGAAAGAATGCCTCAGTTGGGGGGATTTACACCTCTAAAGGGGGGACTAATTAGAAACTCACATACTGACCACTCCCGCAACATTAATCAATTCTTCAGGAAACGCCTTTATGGTTCTTTTCGCAAAACCGACATGCAAATAGCATTTGGTCCAGACTGGGCCATTCATTTTGCGATCATATGGTGGTTATAAGAAAGAATGGCAAAGGAAAGTTCTGAAAAAGCATTTGAATGGCGGGGATCAGGTCAGGAAATGAGATGGTTGTGGGGGTGTATGGGCACTGATAGTATTTACAGTCACATGAACCCATTTACCAAGGGAAAATCTGTTGCTGTGTACATTTCGAAACTATGCATGCAGCCACCACCATCGATTTAATTTGTAACGGCAGCTGATCTGCATTAGAATTTTTATGACAAATCCACGGACCTAATGCGAAACAGAAATTACAATGTGAGCTGCATTCATATGAAGTCCCGTAGTGGTTGCACAGGGAGCGGAATTGCGGCGGATGGAACGAGAGAAAGAAAAAGTGAGAATCTGTCAAAGTTCTACTTTGTATTATAGGAAAAGGGTCGTGATGAATTTGGCTTGTAGGGAAGAGTGGAATAACAGGAGGAGTAATGACAACCAAATTTTTTGATTAGAAACCAAACTTCTGCTTCTTATATAATTCTAATGTATATACATCATTCCCAGTCCCCCCTAAGGTTAGTCTCTAACCATTAGTCAATTTGTTAACTTGTTTGTGCTATGATTTCTAACAGAATATAGCTAGAAGGTAAGCTTTATTGCTAGTTGATAGTCTATCTCAATAGGGACATTATGAAGGACCATCTATCTGTCTCACACATTACGGGCCGCAACAAGATCCCCTTAACTCTTCCTTCCATAAAAAATCCGAGCAAAAAAACCTCACCTATATGGGTGTAGCCTACAACTCCCCGATTCCCGGCAGCACTATGCTGTTGTACATGCTCTTTAAAAGCTCATCTGGTGGTTCAACATACATGCAATAGTTATAGCTGAATCTATCAAATGCTTTAGAGCACCACTCCCTAGATCATTTAGGGCCAGAATGATTCATTTTTTTTCTTTTGTCTACACAGACCAATGAAAATCACATGACATTCTGTTCTATGGCAGGACACTTGTTCCTGGTCTGCTCATGCATAGGTGCATGTTCAGATAGAAGATCAATGGTTCATACTTTGTTCATGGGAGATTGTTCCTTGCTAGCTCTGACTTAAAACCCTCATTTCCCATCCGTCCTGCATTAATGGGGTTTTTCTTGACACTGATCTCTGCAAAACCTAAAAGATAAAGTTAAAGTTGAAAACAAAATGCGGTATTCCTATCACAATGGCATCCGTATAGATTTAAATTACATTAAAGCTGTAATAACTCAATATTTACGAGCCAAAAACACCAGTAATGACAGGTACACACAAGTAACGATAAACCGAATGTGATTGATACTGTCGGATCCGTAATTGCTAGGCGCCCATCATAGGAGCAAAATAGCCGGTTGATACATCCTGCTTGACTCGTGTCTGGAACGGCACAGACGTAAGAGAAGGCAGCAGGGGACGAAGGGTGGTAGTACATGTGGGAACGCGGTTGAGTGCTATAAACTCGCAAGGTCAAGATTATAGCCATTTTGTGCCACATTATCAACATTTAGTTTGGGGGGGACAATACCTTAACCAATATTCACAACGGGACCACTTTGGGTTGGGGCTTGGGTTCAGTGCCACATATAGTGATTTACCTTTGAAAAAACCAGTGTATTGTTTCATTTGCTGAATCAGAAAACGGATTTGCCTTATCGTAAATATGTAATACAGGATAATTGAGATACGTACAGGCTGCAGCACGACAAATGCTTAAGCCACATTAGCAAATGAGCTGTGTTCAATTACTGTACTAAAGTCATAGCCGGATTACCCTCTTGCTGCATTATCAATAAAAAGTTGCGGTCCTAAGGGAAACGAAGCCAAAAATAACTCAACATGGTGAACGCATCCCCCAAAACCCACTTTCTTTTTATCTACCTTTTCCTATGCTGAGTATAAGTACTATACAACGCTGACTCCCGGTAGGTAGAGGTCCCACCGCAAAATATCGCATTGTTGCAAGCTGGGCGTTATGAGCTTGCTCAGGAGCAAAGCGCACTAATAATGTTGTTCGTTATGTCTGTTCATTCATAATAGGCCATGATGAGAGTCAGTTCCAGAAGACAAGGAGACAAGTGAGGGAGAGGTGTTGTGTGTAAGTTACTATAACTCACCGTGGGTTTGGAGCGTGGGAGAAAGGTAGGTTAAAAACAAAAGTTGGATTTTGGGGGTAGCTTTTAAAAATGTTGTAATTATTTGGGGGCTGAAGTATACTTTTGAAAGCGAATATAGACATATAAAAAAGGTTTAAATTAAAAAGAGGTCAATGCGTTAGGACTTTACTTCCTAAACTCCCAATTGTTATGATGTGAGGAGCGCCAGCACAAGAAAACTACTCTGCAGGACTTTGTCAGTTGCATTCAGCTCGTATGTTTTAGGGTGGTAAGGCACCAGGGATTTTTCAAGGGACAACGCCCCAGACACTTCAAACCGTGATATATAAAAAGGGAGAGATATCGGAGCACTACTAGGATCACCGGTTGTGAGATGAGAAAAATGTGTGGCCATGTTTCATATTTTACAAGACTTTGCATCGTGACAAATATAAAAGCATGATGTTACACATTAAATATATGGATATAGACCATTGTTACATATCAATGCGAGAGGGGGAGAGATCATCTAAATATTGCTATCGAGAGGGAGGCATATGGGGATCAAAACAGTGGAATACCATAAATCCTCATGGGACTTAATGACATATCTATATAGATGTTTTTGAATGAACGTTTAAAGGGAGGGCACCCCCAAAAATAAATTTTAACCCCTTACTGGCCACATCAGTAGTTGAAAAAAATCCTTACCTTACATTCTGCTCAAAATAGTTCCATGCTGTGCCCTCAAGTCAGGAAACTGCTGTGGAGGAGCAGTGTGTGGACTCATGCTGGCCTGAGACTTCCTCAACCTCATCAAGGTTGAGGCATGCTCAAGTGCAGCCCTCCCTGCATCTCAGCCAATTCACGGACGGTCTGCCGGTCCCGCCCCCTGCTGTCAATCCATGCCACAGCAGAGGGCTCTGAACACACTGCAGCGGAGGAGAGAGGGCAGGTAGTAGGAATCCGGTGGACTTTCTTAACAATTATATTAATGCGGTGGGGCTGGGGGAGCAGCCCCTACCACATATAAAAGGTTAAATTCGGGGGTGGACATGCCCCTTTAAATTAACAGCCTATAGTATTGGTTATAAAAGAGGCGATAGTAGCAATATAGCAAATAGTGGTTATAAGATTAAGATTTTTTTTGTCATTTTTGAATGTATAGTATAGCATTTTTTGATACAAAGAATTGAGGAAGGTTTTTTTTTCTTAGGATTTATTTAACAATAATTTTAATATTATCTAATAATCAGTTGGAATATTAAAAGGTTAACCACTATTTAAACGGTAAAAAACTATTTTAAAGGGAACATAAGCACTTTAATGGGTATAATAGCACTTAATGGAATAACAGCACTTTAAGAATATTTAAACACTTATAAACCGGATTATTTAGATAATAAATACACGAGTAAGGAATAATAATTAGAAAACTTGTTGTTATGTGTTATTAAATTAGATATGTGTCCCTAATAATGAGATGGAGGATCACCCTATTTAAACTGCACACAGGTGTTGTATTCACATGGCTTGATAAAGGCCCCAAGCACAGGGCGAAAAACGTTGAACACGATATAATCTGACATCGGGGTGTGACCAATCACATAATACAGATTCAAAGATGACTCCATAGGATGTCTTGATAAGTTAAAGTATTCAAGCGACTAGGTAATTAAATTAAATTAAGCTTCTCCAAGAAGTCCCATGGAGGGTTCATAATAGATATTCACAGTGGTGATACAGTGGCAGAGTACGTAACAATGTTGTTGTGCAAATATAGTAATGTGTTAATAAAGATTGAGTTAAAGAGAACTTCATTGGTCAGTAGGCCCTTGTTTTCAGGTTTCTAGTTTGGCCCCATGTGTCCGACACGGCATATGTTTGCGATTGACGTCAAGAATAGGACGCCTGTGCACAGATGTCATTTTTGAGACGAGATGATAGTGGGTGACACAGTTTTATGGCAAGGCAAGGCGGTGTTTAATATGGACGACAAAATCACCCCAAATGCTAAATAGAAACGTTTCTCAGGTCTCAGTCTGCATTATATCCACAGTGACTTTAAAGGGCATTGGTCACGACCAAAACTAAACTTAACACCCTACTGGCCAAAATGTGTAGTACAAAAAATCCTGATCTTACATCTTACTCTTATGGTGTCCTGCAGTGCTGTTGGAGTTGAACTCCTTTCTCATCACAGACGCAGCTGCCGCTCTGCCCTCTTGCTTTTTCTGACTGGCAGAGGTAGGAACGAGTGCTGGGGGAATTAAGGAAGTAACGTATCTTTCTGGGGCTTTTGTAGAAAAGTAAAATGGCGGTTGCGGGGTGGGAACTTTATTGAAGGGTGGAGATACACTTTAACAGCTGGAATCGCAGAGCAGCTATAGCTCAGTATTGTGCGTTGTATGTTGTAGCAGTGCAGTACACTATCATGAGGATTTACGGGCGGCCCGCAGAGCGCTATAAAACAATACTGTTAGCATGATATCCTAGATCGGTGCAGCTGCGCAGTATCGCAAGAGACAATGTGCAGCTGCTGCAAGCCTTTTATTATCTTGAGGCTGCGCGGCTCCATTTAGTTATTTAATGTCAGTGATATATGCAGGGTGCCATTCGCCCAGAGCCGGCAACTGGTAATGCTGCTACGAGAGAATTTTGTCGGAACGCAAGGCGATCTGGGTCAATATCATTAATGTGCCATTTTTGGTGCTGAGCAATAAAGGATGCATATTAAATACTTACTCTGCAAATTCCATTATAAGAATTAAGCTTTACATTCAGGACAAACGGACTGTTAGTGGTTTTCAGGCCGCATGTACTATGAAAGTAGCCATTAAGAGGACAAACTGTGGTCTGTGATTGAAACCCCACAAACTTTTATCTGTTACCTGATCCTTCTGACAATGTGTTAGACATTTAAATATCTTCACAAGTCACTACTTCTACTTAAATCCATAATATAAAGGCGCCGGATTTTGGTAAATCAAACATCGTTTTCTGTTCTGCAAAAAATAACGACGTTTATACTAGACTATAAGTCGGTGTGGCGATAAGCCGAGGGTATTATGGTTTACCTGAAAAACTGACGACTCGAGTATTAAGCCGAGGGATAAAAAATTACAACCTACTGCCTTTGATTTAATAGTTTTTAGCCTTTAGTTTCCCTCTTTAAATGAAACATTGAGTCAGGTTCTCTGCACATCGTATTCATGGATACGGGTCTTGATTCCAACGCTGCATTAAACCACTAGCAGAACCAATTGAAAATATATGCAATAAAGGATGAGGAACGCACTCACTTGTGACTTTACCTTTATTTGGACAGCGTAGTGAGCAGACAAAGTGAAGATTACAAGTGAGGGCATTACTCACCTTCAATTGACTCGCTTATTGGTGCCAATATAATAAGCCAAATCCACTAACCCCAATTCGTGGACCGGTACTCCAAAAGTTGGAAAAATACAACTCCCAGTAGCTTTGGTTGCCTGGGATTATACAGGGGATATTCAATAAAGTCTGATTGTTTAAAATGGTGCTAATTTTGCCCCAACCTATCCGGATGTTAGCTTTCAAATGTAAATAAGATCTAATTGTGGGGGAAAAAATTAGCACCATTTTAAACGTAGACCTTTTATTGAATCTCCCTGGTAGTTTCTTCATATCTAGAGTGGCATTGTCAACAAACAGTCCTTCAATCCATTCCTCCATTATGGTATTCCGCCATGTGGAGGAGGCTAACTTACGTCCAACGTGTCCAGCGACTAGTAAGTGCACGCTGTGCTCCTTGACTGATCTGGTTCGCCGAAAGGAAGGTAAGTAATGCCTGGGCCCCGAGTATAAGGCCAAGGTTTTAGGTTTTGGTCTTTAAAAAAGTTAAAAAACATCTGCTCTATACTCGAGTAGATACAGTACACTCCCAGCATGCATTATGAAGCTATACTGATTCACGCATATTTCACTGGCTGCTCGCTCTATAGGGAGGTGGCATATCTAGGACGCGTGTTTAGCGTTGTGCCGTTCTAGCAATATCATAGGTTTTATTCTAGGGGCCATATTGCTAAAGAGCGAAAAAGTAGCGAAATGTTTTCGCATTCGGCTTTTTGCATGGGTTTTCGCCAAAAAGACGTTAACGCTATTTATAAAGGTAGCGTTAAACGAATGGCGAAACCGTTTCCGCGAAGCTATCCTAAACCCTTTTCGCCTAACTTCGCCCAATGGTAATTTTAGCGAAAGGAGCAAAAAGGCATAACGCGCGATTTATAAAAGAGCGAAAGGTGGTTTTGAGTTTAAAAAGCGCGAAGATTAGCGCGACCATGAAGTTGTGGAAAGTCCATGTTGGAGCGAAAGGGTTCTTAATGGTAATATGCTTGAAAAAAGCGACGCGCATTAAGAAGGGCGAGCGCGCATTAGAGTTGTAATATGCCTTGGAAAAAGCGACCCATTAGAAAGGCTAACGGCATTAGAACGTAATCTGCTTGGAAAGCGAACATTAGAAAGGCGAGCGAGCATTAGAATGTATATGCTTGGAAAAGCGAAACGCAGCATTAGAAAGGCGAATGCGCATTAGCATTAGAAAGGCGAACGCATATTATAAAGGCCGAACGCACATTATAATGGAATATGCCTTGAGAAAAAGCGACCCGCTTTTAGAAAAGGCGAATGCAACATTAGAAAAGGCGAAACGCACATCTAAAAGGCGAACGCGCATTCAGAAAGGCGAATGGCCCAGTGCAAAAGAAAAGTGTATTCCATGAGAAATTCTAGAAGGATGACTACTAAATAAGGACATGGCTGACTTGGATAAATGTGAGGTGGCCATTTGAATTGAAATCATTTTCTAGTGGGCTTTTCTGGTTTCAATGGTTTTCACAATGCAGTCTCTTAGAGGCGTTAAGTTTTCGCTTGCGATACTTGTCGTCTATCGCGCCGTTCGCCTTTTTCAGACGCGAAGTGTGTTTTTTTCGCTTTTTATAAATAAGGTGATGAAAACGAAGCCCCAATGGCGCTATTTTCGCGGCGATGTGCATGCGCTAAATTAGTTGCGAAAAAGACAATCCTTTATATATTGCCCCTAGTATGGCACTTGTTTCCCTGTTCTGTAATATGAGTTATCGGCACTGCAAAAAAACACAGGAATGATATACTACGAAGTTATGTTGACATAGTACTATATGATAATATTTGATCAGGAGAATAAAATATTTTTCAAGTGTGATTTTTTTGTGTGCATGTGTTAAATGTTGCTGTTGGTGGGATTGTTATTTAATGTGAGTGATGGTGCTGGGGTGTGTGCATGATTTTATTGTGTGGTTATGCATGGGCGTGAATAATGAGTGCTGTGTGTGTGATTATCATGCATGTATATGAATGGTGCCAAGTGGCTGTGAAGAGCATAGTAGTGTGTGTGAATGGTGTTGCATGTTCTAAGATGTGTATGAATTGGTTGTGGTAGTTAATTGTTCATTGCTGCGTATGAATGGGTGCTGTGTGTGCATCTGATTATCGTTTATGCAAGGGAATGTTGCTGCGGTGGTTGTGTTGTTCATTACATGTATGTGACTGGTGCTGCTACGAGCGGGGTTTTGCGTCGTGGATTGCAATAATGTATAACAGACGCACCCCTTCTCTGATCCAGCTAGTGTCAACAAGGATACTTGATACAAACCCCGATTATATATATAATTATATAATATCTATCTATATATAAAAGCAATTGGTTCTGAGGACTTCTCTCAAAAATAATTAGTTTGATCAGCGTTCAACTACAGCGTGGCCATCATCCGGATTAGGACACGAGAGGTTGAAACGTATAGATCAAACAAACAAAAGAATTATTTTTAAGAAAGTCCATCGGAGAGTGCTGTTACCCATGCTTTTCTATCTTACGCATTTTGGTGACACAGACTAGACAGAGTTTGGACAAGTAGGAGTGCCTACTACGAGACGTATATATATACTGTAGAAAGTCAAGACCAGAAGCGGCCTCCAACGGAGAGCGTCCACGCCTCTCCTAATACCAAAAAAAGAGGAAAGAGATGCACAACAATCTTGCCGCTTCAGAAAAATTATATCAGATAAAACAATAATGTCCACCACATAGCCACGTTGCGGGAGCGGGCCCCATTTTTCAAGCTTGGGAAACACGTCGCTCTGTGTGGGGGGACCATTATGGGGCAATTTACCCGAAACACATTACTGGAGATAAAGTCACGCTAATGGTTCCGTAAACAGATACCCAGATAGGGGCTCGGGGTAAATGAGCCAAGAGTGTTTTTTCTGGTCTAGATTTTTTAATGAATTGGCAAAAGTGGTTGCATCTCTTAGAACATATTATTTACTCAAAATGAATTTTGTGCCAGGGTGAGGTACATGTCTGTCTGACAGTATTTTGTTCAGTGCCCACAGCGGTTACGGTACCTATTGCAAAACAATCTCCTCGAATAAGAAAACAAACCTCAGCTTCATGTATATAATTATAATTGTACATAACAACACCATTCCCCAACGTGTTCCTTGTGCTAAGATTTTCATCAGGATTAATCTATAAGGTATAGACTTTACACCAGTTATATATATCTACATAGGGGACATATCTGATCCTAATCTGTCCACATATTATGGGCACACAACAAGATCCCTTTCCAATGAATTTAACTAAGTTTTAAACTACAACTCCAGCATCATTTGATCCTCTGCGTTGACAATCTTGAGAGTTGTATAAATTATCTCTTCTGGTGGTTCCCACATACGCTGCGTAGTTCATAGTCACAACCTCATTCGAGTGGTGTGCACAGCAGAAGTATTGTATTGTCCTTTTTCTTTTTCCTTGTGGCTACAAAACACAATGATATCACATGTCTCTGTTCTATGCGACACTTGCTCTGGTCTTCTCATGCATAGTGCAGATAGAAGTAACAGTGGTTTCATAATTGTTCCTATGGAGATGTTTATTTTGCTTGGCTTGCCCTTGCTACTAAACAAGGTCAGCAGAACTTCAACCCACGTCTTTCCGTCAATCCGCTTAATTTGGGTGTTTTTTTTACCCATGATCTCTTGCAAACCTACAAAGTTACGTTCACATAATGTCTGTATACTAATCCACAGTTGGTTGGGGGTATTATAGTTTTGGGGGTTGGACTGCCTTATCCACATGTATCAATGATTTTTCTGATGTTTCATTAACTTGTACTAGAGCACGTAGCCGGAGATACCCCTTTTTCCTGCTAATGTATCCCCATGAACGTTGCAGGGCTGTGTTTGGAGGATTTCAGGGATTACCAGTGCACTGAGTCCCCAGTACAATTTGTAACTGGGCTTAAGGAACTGCACACACCAATCAGGATCCTGTTGGTAATCCAAACCTTGTCCTTAAAGGGAACTACAAGCCCAAACATCATAACATTTTAACAGCATAACCCCCCAAAATTTAATCTTACCTTTTCCTATCTGAGTATAAGACCTCACAACAGCTGATCCCCTTAGATGTCCCAACTCGTCTTCCTCCTGTTGAAAAGGTAGTGAGCTTGCTCAGCACCAGAGCGCATCTCATAAAACGCGTGTTCGGTAATGCTTCAGCCATTAATCATAGCCGACTGAGAGTCATGTTCAGAAAGACAAGGAGGAACAGTGAGGATCGACCTGTGTGTAATTCCTATAACTCACCATAGGAGGTCGAGAAAAGTTAAGGTTAACACAAAGTTTGATTTTATGGGGTGTAATGTTTTTAAAAGGTGTGTAATTATTATTGGGGCTGAAGTTTGGTCCTTTAAAGAGAATCGTAACTATAAACGGTTTAAATAAAAAGTTACCTTGAGTCAATGGTAGGACTTTTTAATCCTACCTCCCAAGATTGTTTCTGTGAGGACGCCCAGCACAAAGAAACGACTTCTGGCCCAGACTATGTCAGTGCTTCAGCTCTATGTTTTAGGTTAAGGCCACATAACACCTGTTCTCTTGCGACACAGACTTTCAAGGGGCCACTGGCCAGAACTTCAAACTGTGACAGTTGCGGGGGTATGGCCTAACCAATGGAGTAGCTCAACATTCTTTTAAGTACATCGATTGGAAGACTACGGGAGGACTCCTTAGGCTAATTACAATTACTGTCGGGTGCTAGGATCTGGGTATGATATTACATGTGCCCCCCACCTTCGCCCACTGCTTGCAGTCTCCATTCCATGTTGTAGTGGACTGTTCTTATATCAGTGATATTATAAAGCAAAAATACGGTGGCACCTTTTCAAAGACACCAGAATGCTCGGGTGCACGCCAAATGGGAATCATAGTTCAAAAGACGAGCAGCAATCACGGGAATTGTAAGTAGAAAACAGTTTGGTATTCCATCACAGCGCGTTTTCAGCCCTGCTCGCCGGGCCCGTCATATATATACAGAATTATATAATAATCTATTATATAATAAACGAGAGATAGAGACACTCCTAGGAATTTCAAATGAATTATCAACACAAACGTGCACGTTCGGCCCTGTCCCAAGCCATGTTGATAAAGTCCGCCAAGCAAATGGCCGACAACGTTGCACTTTGTGTGTTGAATAAATTTCATTGAAATTCCTAGGAGTGCTCGTTATCTATCTTTTTATATGTCTATTTCTAATCACAGGAGCACCAGGTGATTTACCCTACAAGGTTTGAGTGCCACCACCCTGGTTTACTATATAAAATATATACAAGATTCACGTTATGATGCACTCATAGATTTCTGGATAAGCTAAGTATTACCAATGCGACCACTTGTAATTAAATAAATGAAGCTTCTCCAGATAGTCCCATGGAGGGTGTCATATATATCTCAAAGTGTGTGAATCCCAGTGTCAGAGTACGTAAACAATGTTGTTGTGTCAATATATGTATATGTGGAAAAAATAATACAGATTGAGTTAAAGATAACTCATTGGTCAGTAGGCCCTGTTTTCAGGTTTCCTAGTTGGCCAGGTGTCGACACGGAATATGTTGCGCTGAAGTCATGCATAGTGACGCTGTGCACAGATGTCGCTTTTTCCAGACGAGATGATAGTGGGGGACAGTTTATGGCAAGGCAAGTGGTGTAATATGGACAGAAACATCACCCACAAACTTCTAATAGAAAAGGGCTAGTTTCTCACAGTCTGCATTTATATCCAAAGTGACTAAAGGGCATGTCCGGACGACCCAACACTAAACTTATAACCGGGGGGGATTTTAAAATGGTTAAAATGGGTAGTACAAAAAAATTCATACTTACATCTCTACTCTCTTATAGTTACCTGCATGCAGGTTTGGTGAGCTTCCTGGTCCCGTGAGGTTTTCTGGCATGCATAAGGGGAGACCTTCCCTCCTCCAGATCCTTATGCAGGAATCCCTAAACATTAAATCTTTTACTATGTGTAGGGACCCCGCTTACCCCTAGTACAATTACTTTTGTAAAACAAGCCCCAGAAAGATACTTACAGACCTTTGTCCCCTGGATGGTGCATAGCCCAAAAGCCACGCTGGATTGGTGGCGGCTATTCATCAAAGACGCAGCGGCCGCTCCTGCCCTCTCTGCTTCTTCGACTGGCAGAGAGCTAGGAAAAGAGTGCCGGGGGAATTAGGACTGTAAGTAGCTTTCTGGGGCTTTATGTTTAGCAAAGTAAATGGAGGTGCGGGGTGGGCTTTATTTTAGTGGAGATTACACTATAAAGCTGGGAAGCGCAGGCAGCTAAGCTCATTACTATGCATTGTATGTGTGTAGCCTGCAGTAAAATATCATGAGGATTTACGGGCGGCCGCCGCAGAGCTCTTATAACAATATCTGTTAGGCATGACTCTCCCCAGATTGTGGGGCAGCTGCGGGCGGTATCGGAAGAGACAGAGACAAGCGTGCAGCTGTGCAAGCCTATTCATCTGAGGATGCGCGGCTCCATTAGTATTTAATGTCAGGTGATATATGCGGTAAATTCGCCCAGAGCCCGTGAGGACTTGGTAATTCTGCTACAAGAGATTTCGTCCAAGCAAAGGCGCTCTGGGGTCAAATCAATAAGTGCCAATTTATGGTGCTGAGAAAATAAAGGAGCATTTAAATACTACCCTTGACGAATTCCTGATAAGAATTAAGATAAATTCAGAACACAACGACTGTTAGTGGTTCTGCCCGCATCGTTACCTCGGAAAGTAGCAATTAAGAGGAACTGTGGTCCTGTTATTGAAAAACGCCCACAAACTTTTCTCTGTCTACATGATCCTTCTACAATGCTTTAGACACTTGAAATATATTCACAGTCACAAGTCCTGCTTAGATCATCATATAAAGGCGCGGCCATTGTGGTAAATCAACATCACGTTTTTCTGCATAAACGACGTTATTGACTAATTGCTTATAGTCGCGCGAGTATAAGACGATAGGGCGTCGGTGGATTATTTTTACCTGAAAAACTGGGGACTGACTCGAGTATAGCCCGAGGGTAAAAATAAACCAATACTGCCTCTGATTCAATAGTTTGTATCCGTTAGTGGCCCTTTAAATTGAAAACTTGAGTTAGGTTTCCTTGCACACCTTATTCATGGGACTAGTGGTGCGAGATTCTCCACAGTGCTTAACCACTAGCAGAAAACAATTGAATCATATGCACTAGGATGAGGAACGAACTCACTTGTGAACTTTAACTTATTGTGCCATCGGTATGTGCGACATAACAACGTCCCAATCAAGTTGAAGCTTACAAGTGAAGAGTGCCTTCCTCACCTTCAAATTGACCCTAGCTTATTGGGGAATTACTCAAGCACATCCCATAACCCCAATCGTGGTGACTCCACAAGTTTGCAATACAACACTCCAGTATGCTTGGTTTGTCGGAGTTGTACAGGGATATTCATAAAAGGTCTTATTGTTTAAAATGGTGCTAATTTTGCCCCAACCAATCAGATGTTAGTTTCAAATTTAAATAATGATCTAATTGGTGGGGGCAAAATTAAGCACCATTTTAAACAATAAGAACTTTATGAATCTCCCTGGTTTAAAGGTTAAGGGTTTTCTTAATATTAGAGTGGCATTGCTCAAAAACGTCCTTCAATCAATTCTCCTATTGGTATTTCCGCATGGTGGAGGAGGCAATAACGTCGTTCCAACGTCTCCCGCATTACCGTGCACGCTTGTCTCCTGACTGCTCTGTTCACCGACAAGGGAGTAAGTAATGCTGTGCCCCGAGTATAAGCCAAGGTAGGTTTTATGGGGCATTAAAAAGTAAAACTGGATTATACCAAGAATATGACAGTACAATACACAGCCGTTACGAAGAGCTTCTACTGATTCACAGCTCTTTTATACGGCCTGCTCGCTATTAGGGGGTGTGGCTACTCTAGACGCGCGCTGCTTAGAGTACTATGTGTTGTTCTAGCAATATCATAGGTTTTATATAGTTCGTGCACTGGTCTCCTGTTCCGTAAATGAGCTATCGCACTGCAAAAAACACAGATGAAGTCTACTACGAGGTTTATTGTTGCATAGTAATATATGATAATATTTGATCAATAAAAAAATATTTTTTTAAGTGTGATTTATTGTGTGCATGTGTCAATGGTGCTGTTTGTTGCTGTGTGATTGTTATTTATGTGCGTGAATGCGTTGCTGGGAGTGTGGCATGATTTTATTGCATGTATGCATCGGGCGGGAATAGTGCTGTTGTGCGTGATTCTCATTGCAGTATAGAATGGTGCAGTGTGCATGTGAATGACACTGCATAGTCGGGTGGTGTGAATGGTTTTGATGTTATAAGATGGTTATGCATATTGTTGTGTGTTAGTGTATTGTCATTGCTGCGTAGAATGGTTGGGTGTGTGCATCTGATATCATTCATGCAGTGAATGTTGTGCGAGTGGTTGTGATTGTCATTTACAGGTGGGGTGGAATCGCTGCTAGTGCACAGGATACTTGATCAAACACGATATAATATATATATATAACTCTATATAAAAAAGCATTCGTTATGATGGCTTCTCTCAAAAAATATTAGTTTTGTATGATCTAGGCGGTTTTCTTAATACAGCGTGGCCATCTCAGGAGTTGGAACACGCCGGTCCATCGGAGTGCTCTGTACCCAATGGCTATTCTATTTGCGAAGTTGGATGCACACCAGCCTATACAGAGTTGGACAAGTAGGAGGATATACCTAGACTTATATATAGCAACATGTAGAAAGTCAGAAGCGGCCTCAAATCGGAGAGCTGTCCAGCCCTCCAATACAAAAAAAAAGAGGAAAGAGAGAACCACAATCTTGCACTCAAACAATATTTATATCAGAAAAGCAAATAATGGCCACCAAACAGCCAGGTTTCGGAGTCGGACCATTTGTCAAGCTGTGGACACACCGTCGCTGGTGGGTGGAACATTATGGGGCCAATTGACAGAACACATTAATGGAGATTAAAGTTCCCGCTTACTGGTTCGATACAGTTACCCCAGATCGGATATGGGTAAATGAGCCGTATGAGGGTTTTATGGTATAGATTTTTTTAATGAATTGGCAAGAACTGTGGTGCATATCCTAGTACATGAATTACTCAAATGAATTTGTGCCAGGGTTAGGTAATGTCTGGTCTTGCAGTATTTTTCAGTGCCCAAAGCGGTTTTTACGGGCTGTTACCATTGCAAAAACCATCATCCCTCGAATAAGAAACAAACCTAGCCTATTATATAATTTCGAGGGTCATAACAAACACTTCTCCCCAACTTGTCTTGTGCTAGATTTTCATCAGGATTTATCTATTAAGGGACACTTTACAACAGTTATAGTAATATCTACAAGAGGGGACATTAGGAAGGGTCTATCTGTCTAATATACTGAGGCAAACAACTAGATCCTTTCAAATGATATTCCTACTAAGTTTTTTAAACGACAACTCACAGCATGCCTGTCAGCACTCTGCTGTTGTACAATGCTTGAGAGTTTTAAATTATAATGATCTGGTGGTCCACATACCTGCTTGTGGTTATAGTCAACCTCATTGAGTGGTGCACATGCAGAAGGATGATTGTCTTTTTCTTTTTTAGGGGGCTTACAAAGACCATGATCAATTGTTCTTATGTTTCTATGCAGACACTGCTTGGTCTTCTTCATGCATAGGTTGCAGAGAGGAAGTAACAGTGTTCTAATTTGTCTATGGGAAGGTGTTTATTTGATGGCTCTGACCATGCTACTAAAACAGAGGTAAGAGAACTTAAACCCCTGTCTTCCAGTCAATCCTGAATTAATTGGTTTTTTTTTTACCCACTGATCTCTGCAAAACCAACAAAGTTAAAGGTCTTCAAATAACTGTCGTATTCCTATCCAACAGTGGTTGGGCGGAGGGATTTAGTTTGGGGGTGGACATGCCCTTTTAATACACATATCATGATTTCGGTGTTCCTTAACTTGTCCTAGAGCCAGTAGCCGGAATACCCCTTTTTCTGCTATTATCCCAATGAAAAGTTGCAGGGCTGTGTTTAGGAGGATTTCAGGGAATTACCAGTGCCACTGAGCCAGTAAAAATATTGTAAACTGGGCTTAAGACATGGCACCACACCAATCAGGATCCTGTTGTGTATCCAACCTGTCCTTAAAGGGAAACTACAGCCCAAAAATAACTAAACATTTTTAACAGCATTACCCCCAAAATTTTAATCTTACCTTTCTCCTATGCTGAGTTATAAGTACCTACAAACAGCTGATCCCCTGTAGGATGTCCCACCTCGTCTTCTCCTGTTGCAAGCTGGTTATGAGCTTGCTCAGGAGCAGAGCGCACTCATAAACGCTTGTTCGTTAATGTCTGTCAGCCATTAATCATGCCATGACTGAGAGTCATTTCCAGAAAGACAAGGAGGACACAGTGAGGGATCGCCTGTGTGTAAGTTCCTATAACTCACCATAGGAGCGTCGGAGAAAGGTAAGGTTAAAACAAAAGTTGGATTTTGGGGGGTAATGCTTTTAAAAATGTGTAATTATTTTGGGGCTGAAGTTGTCCTTTAAAATAGAACTATAGAACTATAAAACTGTTTAAATAAAAAGTACCTGAGTCAATGAGGTAGGACTTTTAATTCCTACCTCCCAATATTGTTTCTGTGAGGAGCGCCAGCACAAAGAAAACTACTTCTGCCAGACTATGTCAGTGCTTCAGCTCTATGTTTTAGGGTAAGGCCACATACACCTTGCTCTTGCGCACAGGACTTTTCAAGGGACACCAACGTTTCGGCCCTTTGCTTGGCGGACTTATCAAGCCATGGCTTGGGACAGGGCCGAACGTGCCGACGTTTGTGTTGATAATCATTTGAAATTCCTAGGAGTGATCTTATCTCTCGTTTATATATAATAGATTATTATATATATTCGTATATATATGACGGGCCCGCCGGCGAGCAGCGGGCTGAATGACCGCGTTGTTGATGGAATACCAAGACTGTTTTCTACGTTACAATTCCCGTGATTGCTGCTCGATTTGAACTATAGATACCTTTGGCGTGCACCCGAGCATTCTGGTTCTTTGAAAAAGGGTGCTCCCGTATTTTTGTCTTTAATATATAGCATATAAGAACGTCCACTACAACATGGAAATGGAGACTGCAAGCAGGTGGGAGAAGGTGGGGGGCCACAATGTAATAATATATGCCCAGATCCTAGCACTCCGACAGTAATTGTAATTTAGCATAAGGAGTCCTCCAGTAGTCTTCCAATCGTATGTACTAGAAAGAATAGTTAGCTACCATTGGGTTAGGCATACCCGAGACTGTCACAGTTTGAAGTTTCTGGCCAGGGCCACAGGGCCGAAACGTTGCCACGTTTGTGTTGAATAAATTTCATTGAAATTCCTAGGAGTGCTCCTATATCTCTCTTTTTATATGTCTATTTCTAATCAACAGGAAGCACCCAGGTGATTTACCCTACAAGGTTTGAGTGCCACCCACCCTGGTTTATATATATATAATATAATACAAGATTCAAGTATGATGCACTCCATAGGATTTCTGGATAAGCTTAAGTATATTACAAGCGACCACACTCCATAGGATTTCTGGATAAGCTTAAGTATATTACAAGCGACCACTTGTAATTAAATAAATTTAAGCTTCTCCAGAAGTCCCATGGAGTGCATTAAGAGGAACTGTGGTCCTGTTATTGAAACGCCCACAAACTTTTCTCTGTCTACCTGATCCTTCTACAATGTTTTTAGACACTTTAAATATCTTCACAAGTCACTAATTCCTGCTTAGATCCATCATATAAAGGCGCCGGCATTTTGGTAAATCACACATCCGTTTTCTGCAATAAACGACGTTTATACTATGACTATAAGTCGACGCGAGTATAAGCCGAGGTACTTATTTTTACCTGAAAAACTGACTGACTCGAGTATAAGCCGAGGGTAAAAATTACAACCACTACTGCCTTCTGATTCAGTATAAGCCGAGGGTAAAAATTACAACCACTACTGCCTTCTGATTCAATAGTTTTTATCCGTTAGTTGCCCTTTAAATTGAAACCTTGAGTTAGGTTCTCCTTGCACACCTTATTCATGGACTAGTGGTGCTAGATCCTCCAAGCTGCTTAACCACTAGCAGAACAATTGAATCATATGCAATAAAGGATGAGGAACGAACTCACTTGTGAACTTTAACTTTATTGTGACATCGGTATGTGCGCATACCAACGTCCCAATAAAGTTGAAGATTACAAGTGAGTGCATTCCTCACCCTTCAAATTGACCCTAGCTTATTGGTGCCAATATAATAAGCCAAATCCACTAACCCCCAATTCCGTGGTACTCCAAAAGTTTGGAAACTACAACTCCCAGTATGCTTTGGTTGCTCGGAGTTGTACAGGGATATTCAATAAAAGGTCTTATTGTTTAAAATGGTGCTAATTTTGCCCCAACCAATCAGATGTTAGCTTTCAAATGTTAAATAAGATCTAATTGGTTGGGGCAAAATTAGCACCATTTTAAACAATAAGACCTTTTATTGAATCTCACTGTGCATGGGCGTGAATAGTGCTGTGTGCGTGATTATCATTGCATGTATATGAATGGTGCCAAGTGTGCATGTGAATGACACTGCATATGTACGTGTGTGTGAATGGTTTTGCATGTTATAAGATGTGTATGAATATTGTTGTGTGTTAGTGTAATTGTCATTGCATGCGTATGAATGGTTGTGTGTGTGCATCTGATTATCGTTTCATGCAAGTGAATGTTGCTGCGAGTGGTTGTGATTGTTATTACATGTGTGTGAATCGTGCTAGTGTCCACAAGGATACTTGATACAAACCACGATATATATATATATATATATATATATATAAAAGCATTCGTTATGATGGACTTCTCTCAAAAATAATTATTTTATTGTTTGATCTATGCGTTTCAACTACAGCGTGGCCATCATCAGGATTTGACACGCAGAGTCCATCGGAGTGCTCTGTTACCAATGCTTTTCTATCTTACGAATT